>JAXDDX010000003.1:10692500-10832500 GCA_034670405.1 Hoplostethus atlanticus | reverse complement strand
TCCTGCTTCCTTTGCTGTTTTACTCCCTTTTCTTTCTTTTCTCTCTCATGTGTTTGTGTGTTGACAGATACAGAACCTGCGTGTGTTTGTTGTCCACAGTACGAGTCTGTACGTTGCCCTCTGGCCGAGTTGTCTAATGAGCTTATCCAGTGGCAGAGCCGGCAGCTATACTTGCAGCTGCTCAGAGGACGAAGAGGAGGGGAGGAGAGATGCTTTATTGAGGGTGAGAGGGCAGAAGGATGGAGGTGTAGATGATAGCTGTCCTGAGTGCGGGGAGGGTAGAGGAGGATGGAGATGGAGGAGAGAGGAGGAAGAGTAGGCTCAGCAGAGGAGAGAGGAGAGGCTAGAGGGATTGATGAAGAGACAGAGAGAGGAGAGATGCTGTAGGCTTACAGCAAGCAGGGTAAGGCAGTGGAAGAGGAAGCTGAAAGCTGCTGTTTGGAGGAGGAGAAAAGACGGGGATGAAGTTATTACTTTCAGAAGAGATGGGGATGAAAACATGGATATTATAGAGAGGCAAGGCCTCGCCTAAAGCCCACAGATATTATACTTCAGGCCTGCAGCATTCTTCGTGTTACTCAGAAAGCAGCAGAGCAAAGTTTGCTTAGATTTAGAGGCTTAGGCTGTGTGTCTGTGAAACGTGCAGTTTACAGATACAGGCTCAGCACAACTGTAGAAGCTGTGAGTCAGATTGTGTATGAAGTGTCAGTTGAAGCCGTTGATGGTAAATCTGTCAGACTGAAGGCCATGGTGACAGTCCTCCTCCCAGTAAGCATGACATACTTTTTCATCTCTTTCTTCTCTGCTTTTCATCTCATCTTTCTCTCACGCTGCTCTCTGTCTCTGTTGACCTTTTCCTACAACAGCTGTCTCTGTTTTCCCTCTGTTTCTCTCTCTCTCCCACCTTACCTACTTATCTGTCTTCTTCTCATTCCCCAATCTCTTTTGTCCACAGAAATCAAAATCTGTCATTCACCTTGAGTGTCTCCAGGATACTATTGCTGGGGGAGTGCAACTGGAGATATAGTGTGTGTGTGTGTGGGGGTACGCTTGTGTGTGTGTGTGTGTGTGAGAGAGAGAGAGGGTGAGCAAGAAAGGACGTAAGCACCGCGAAGGGCAGAGATTCCTCCCGTGGATCATACCTCTGATTGAACAGTTGACCGGTGGACGTGGAGGCTGGGAGCTTTAACCGTCATTGTGCATTACTTGTTGCTATTCCTTGTGTTTATAGTAATTCCTCTCTGGATTGTGAAGCAGATGTTTCCCCTTTTGCTGGAGGCTGTGCTGCATTTGATAGTATGAGGAGGCTTTTTTTTGTTTTCCCCCCATTCCTTCTCTTCATGTCTTCTTTGACCTTTTGCTCTATTGCCTGTATATATCTCTCTCCACCTTTCACTTTCGGCCTCTCTATCTCTACTTCCCTCTCTCCTTTTCTCCCTCCACCTCGACCTCTCCCCTCCGCTCTCCTCCCCACAGAGTCACCTTATCTCTCTGCAGTCTGTCTGACTTATTTATCACTGCTCTGAAATATTAAAGAGTCTGCTGCCTCCAGTCCTGGGGGGGGAGTCCACGTCTTTTCCTTACAACACACATACACACTGTCATCATATCTTTTGAAAATGGCATACAGTGTTAACGCTCAGCACTGCACTGTACACAAGCTACACACACTTTAGAGAGTCTCTTCCTGGTTCTCACGAGCTGATACAGATTGTGCACAGTTATCCTCTTTCTGGGCCCTATAGATGCATGTATGCTGTCAGAAGTACTGTTAGTGTGTATTCCTGAGTGACTGTCATTTTGCACAGACATGCCAGTTTCAGGACTCCAATGGTGAGTCTAACAGCAGAAGGTCCCAGGGCCTGACATAACAGGGAAGTGTGTGTGTGTGTGTGTGTGTGTGTGTGTGTGTGTGTGTGTGTTGTGTGAGCATCTCTCTCACACAGAGAAAGAGATGATCCTGCTTGTTTCTATTCTTAGCAGGTATTCCCATGGGGGGGCAGTGGTGTCTAAGGCTGGAAATAGTGAGCAGGCCAAAGTGGAGTGGGTCTGGTCCATGATGCTACTGCACCTGCTGTGGAAACTGGGCTGCCTTGGAGGCCCATGGCCTGCAGCCTGCTGGCTCTGCCGCTGCACCCGCAGCCCTCGCTCACCAGGCACACAAGCAAATCTGTCCGAGCCGACAAGAGCTTGCAAATCAAAAGTAAACAAAAATGATTAAAAACGTTTTTTTTGTTTTTTTAAAATGATTCCTTATATGGGCTTGCTAATTCGGCATATGAGCAAAGATTCACTTCATTAGCCGAACCATATTGAAAGCAGAAAAGTTGGGTGCTTTCCACATGAATCTTATTGAACATGGCCAGCCCAATTGCTCACGGTGTAGTTTTGAGCTGTAATGGCTCCATTTGGGATTCAGCCTGCTTTGGAAACTGGGCTGCTGGGTTGGTCTTTGGCTACACATCCTGTCCTCATTAAGCAGTATGGAAACTTGGCTGTAGATTAGATTTGAGCCATCATGGAGCAGCATGTCTCATCATCACTTCATCGCCTGTCATTATCACTGTTTACCATTTGAATCAACTTGACTTGTGGAAAGAAACCTTTAAAGTGTAGAGGAAAATGAACTCCAGTGGAGTCTCTGAGACAGTAACAGTGGTTTACGCTCAGTGCTTCGTTTTTTTGCACTTAATGAAGAAGACTAAGAATCAAAGATAGCGAGGTGATCCTAGATCAGATTCTTATTTCTTAGAGGCATCCTTTACTCTCAGTCAGTGTGTTCTGTCCTAGTGTGTGGGATGGCTTGGCCTCCTACAACAAACAGTTGGCATAAGCCTGTCACACAGACTGATGTGGTGCAGCTTCTGCCTCTGTTTCTGTCCTTGTATCTGGCATACTCACAACATCCAGTCCTATTGTATTGTGGCCTCATACTTACGTAAAGGACAATTTCAGAGCACTATAGACCACAAATCACCCTGTAAGCAGCAATGGAGGCTGCATGCTGTAACTAGACAAATATAATGCAATAGAAACAATATGCACCCTCTCTTTATAATCTATGTGCATTGTCTGAATGTCTAACCATACTGAAATGCATTAAATTAAGCTAGCTAGAAAACTTGCGGTAGTGATGCTAGGCAGCCAACTAACTAGTTTGTTAGTGGGTTGGGCTTAAGCTTGGCATCAAAGCAAAGTAGCCCAATTGATAACAAATAAATAAGAATTCTCAAATAAGATAAAAATGAATTGCTGAATTGCCTTTGCTGTGGTGTTAAATAGGGTTAGCTTACTGGCTAACACAGCTGTGCTAAGCTGGCTAACACAGTTTCTTAGGTTGGGAAGAGGCTGGTGACTTGTGATTGCAGTGTGGGCGTCTTACTTTCAGTTTCTGCTTGTAAAGAAGAGGCAAGATACCGGGAGTGTCCACTTTTTCCTCTCCAAAATAAATCTTTCAACCAATAGCTAACGTTCTCTGTTACGTTAGGTTACGTTACCATAACCCACTCAAACCAACGTACAAACCAAAGCAAGACTCTTCCGCCAGCTATAATCTGTAAAATGAAACTGAAATTAAAGCTATTTTACGGCTTCAATTTGCTGCCTTTTTTTTTACTGGGATTAACTCGTAATATTTAGACAGTATTTGTTTTGAAATACTTTGTTTTAAAAGCAACTAAAATGAAGGAAGCACATTTACGATCTACAGTGAGTGCAGGGATGCAGGAAATGAGCAAAAACCTCCAACCACACTGGAAGGGTCCTTTAACATTCCTCCACGTATCTAGAGCCCATTGAATCCAATCAATGTTCTGATTGATAGTCTACAAAATACATACACACACACACACACACACACACACACACACAGGATCAGCATGCCTCATAACTCATAAGAGCAGCAGAGGATGGAGTAGATATTGATTTTCATGAATGTCTGTATGTCAATCAGCTAGTTTAGCTTTATCTGCAGTTTAGCTTTGCACTATGACACACACACACACACACACACACACACACACACACACAGGCGTTGTATTGATCGCTGTGTGTTTTTCCTGCTCATTGATGAATGTGAATGCAGAGTGGGGTGGATGCCAGGAAGCCAGTGTTAGGGCCAGAGAGGGAGAGTCAAATTTTCAGCCTCTCATACACATTGAATGATGAGCAAGAGGGTTGGGGGTTAGGACCATTCACATTGTTGTGTGCTTTGATGAACTGCGTGTGTTTGTGCATGAATTTGTGTGTGTACGTGTGCGTGTATACACAAGCACGCATCCACGAATGCCTTGATGAAGCACTTGTTGCCTTTGTGGCTGTCTTCAGTGATGCTGTTTTTCTCTGGCACTAATCAGACAGAGAGGCAGACTGTTTGTAATTAACGGGATAAATGCAACATCCGTCCCCGGAGTGATAGCGAGAGGAAGCAGTGGGGTTAAGAGACGAGAATAGTTGGAAACATTGGAGTAAGTGAGAGAAGGGCATAATTGTAAAAGAGAGAAATGATGCAGTTAGTGTTCAGTTGTGATCAGGTGCAGGAGGGAGGAAGGGAGGAAGGGAGGCAGGGAGGGAGGGAGAGAGGGAGGAAGGGAGTAATATAGATGACACCAGCAGAGTACTGCATTATTAAAATGGAAAGCCATCAATTTATTCACACATGTATCTCCTGCAAACAAATCAGCAGAAATCCAGGCTTCGTTCCCTTCTTTATTTATGGATGCCCCAATTATAGGGCTGCCGCCTGCTGCTCAACATGACATATATATATGGAAATCAGGTGCCTGTGCTTGTGTAATATTGGGCGGTTACTTCGCACCCTGTTCCCCTATTGGGCGGTTAGCTTTCATGTGTGTTATGTTATTTAATTGAAAGAGTTCTGCCAAGGAGCCCCAGCTGTATGGAGATGAGCATCCTCGTGAATGGATGGACACAGGAAGGGCTGAATGGAGCCCAGGAAGGAGCTGATGAAGGACGGTGGGAGCAGCGCTTGGCGGAGTGTGCTGCAATGTGTCTTGTGCTGGCGAGAGTCTTCCAGAATGACAACTGCTCTGATGTCTTAAGCTGCATTTCAATAGCTGCCATCTGTATTAATACATGTAACAGTGATGTTTTTGTGATGAGACATGATGCTGAATTTATGATTCAGTAGTTGCATAATTTTGGAAGTTTAACAATTGAACATGTTGAGGCTCGATTACTTGTTTCTTCCCTAATACTAGGAATTTAATGGATACGGCGAACAATGACTTGCTGCTTTGTTGTGAAATTGTGACGTTAGTGTGTAGGGGACTTTAGTTACTCAGATCTGATCATACCTATCTGATATCACAAGACTATTTTCAGCTCGTTGATTCATATTGCGACCTACTTCTATCACAATCCTGTATCACAATTTATTGTTACATGCCTACTTAGATTGGGAAGCCTTCACCTCTGAAAGGAAGCGGGCAGGGGGAAAGGAGGAGCTGGAGGAACAGTGAGGCAGTGTGTATTTTCTTCAGCATGTAAACAACTCTACCCTTCCTTCCTTCCTTCCTTCCTATCTTGCTTTTTTCCCTCTGGCTCACAGTGAAGGCACTGCTGTGTGATAAAACACACACACACACACACACACACACTTGCACACAGCACAGATGATAATCTGTAAACAGAAAACTTGCTTTGCTTTCTTCTCAAACTGCTGCTTTGGTATTAACACTGGGAATTCTGTTATCTTATCGTTCTCTCCTTTCATCTTTCTAAATCTTTGTGTTTCCTCCGTCCTCTGCAGATCTAACTGCAGCAACTACTGAGGAGGGAATACTAGCACTTTACTCCCGCTCTCTTTCTTTCACTTTCATTTTCTTGCCCTGCTTTTCCTTCTTTGATAAGTGCAGGGAAGGTATCCACCTGAAGATGGAGGGTGGTAGGGAGAGAGAGAATCAAGAGTCCGTATTCTGCATTATAAATGCCACACACATAAGCACCCTTTAATCAAAGATGAACAGAGTGGGATTGAAAAAAGGGAGGTGAGGGGTTCAGAGAGAGTGAGTGATATGTGATATTGCGGCGTGGACATGCATTGTACTTGCAGTGAAGTGCAGAGACGAGCAAATTGATATTTCAGATCAGAGGAGCTGTGTGACTGAGTGTGTGTGTGTGTGGGTGTAAATGAGAGAGAGGACGAGCGACTGAGCAATGAGACGTTTCCTACACATTGAGGCAGTAGGAGAGAAGCCTGGTGAGGGGAGATGATTGGTTCTGAGTGACGGGGCTCTTGAGTTGACTCCCCACCACCAGCACCTTAGTTGGTGGTGAATGTTAAGCCCTCTCTCCCATATGAAATTCCTTTAGTCATTTTTAGTGGTATTATGTAGCTAGAGGGCCTTTACCTGTATGTTCTAAATATGAAAAAGTGTGTGTGAGTGCATTCACAGTTTTTGGCTTCGTCAGCGACGCTCTTTGGCTGCTCAAGTATAAAGAGGCTTTCAGTCAGGCGTGATTAATCTAACAGGAGATCCGACACACCAATTTATCAACCAGGAAATGATTGATAAGGGGCTTAAATCTCGGCAGGAAAAGACCAAGATGCATTTCACCTTAGACATTCATTTTGTGTGTGTGTGTGTGTGTGTGTGTGTGTGTGTGTGTGTGTATGTGTGTGTGTATGCCCATGGTGTGAGACAGACAAAGACACTGACATGGTTCACTAGCGTATTATGATGAAGGACGCTGCTGTGCCCTGTTTTGTGTGTGTGTGTGTGTGTGTGTGTGTGTGTGTGTGTGTGTGTGTGTGTGTGTGTGCCATCCTGACTGGAATATGAAGATTCATGAAATTGATATATCAGTGTATGCCAGAGGAACACAGGCTCCAGATCTCAAGAATACAAATAAGATCACTTGCATATGCCAGTCGTGAGTGTTTCTATATGTGGTGTGTGTGTGTGTGTGTGTGTGTGGGCGCGGAGGGAGATTATAGGCCCTGGAGTGTGTGAGCAATTGGAAGGGTGTAAGATTGAGATAGATTTGTGTGTGTGTGTGTGTGTGTGTGTGTGTGTGTGTGTGTGTCAGAGAGGGAGAGAGAGGCGTAGCTGACATTTACTTAGCTCTTCTCCTCTAGGCTCTTTGTGCCCCACATTCAAAATGGGGAGAGGAACACACTCTTTTTTACTTTTTTGCTGCTTTCTTTACAACCCAACCTCCTTCTCTAGGTTACATCCCTACATCCCACCATCTGTTCAAAGCACCTGTATAAAGTAAGCTCTCTCTCTATGTATACATATACAGTTGCGGGAAAAGGTCTGTGAACCCTTTTGCATTACCTGCATTCCTGTGTAAATGGCTCCTAAAATGTGGTCTGATCTCGATCCAAGTCATAAACACAATTTGATTTAACAAATAACACACAAAAATGTACTTACATGTTTTTATTGAACATATTGTTCAGACGTTAACAGCTTGGATTGGAAAAAGTATGTGAACCGTGAGATTTAGTAACTGGTGGAACCTCCTTTAGCAGCAATAACCTCAACCAAACGTTTCCTGTAGTTGCTGATCAGTTCTGCTCAACGGTTAGGAGGTATTTTGGACCATTTCTCCTTACAGAACTGTTTCAGTTCATTAATATTTTTGGGATGTCTTGCATGAACGGCTTGCTTCAGTTCATGCCACAACATTTCGATAAGGGTTACGGTCAGGACTCTGACTTCCATTCCAAAATGCGACTTTCCATCTGTTTAAGTTTTTCTGTTGTAGATTTGCTTTTGTGCAGCATGGCCCAACCGCTGAAGCTTCAGATCACGGACCGTTACCCTGATATTCTCCTGTAGAATTTCCTGATTCAATTCTGAATTCATTGATCCCTCAAGCTGTCCAGGCCCTGAGGCAGCAGATGATGCTCCCTCCACCTTGCTTCATGGTTGTTGAGACAAAAGTTCAATTTTTGTCTCATGTGTCCACCGAACATTGTTGCAATAGCTTTGTGGTCTTTGGCAAACTTGACACGGGTGTTTTGTTTGTGGAGCACAGTAGTTTCCTCATTGCTATCCCATGAACACCGCTCTTGTTTAGTATTTTTCTTATTGTGGACTCATGGGCACAGATGTTAGAAAGTTCAAGAGATGCCTGCAGATCCTCAGCTGTTATCTCAGGGTTCTTTGTCACCTCCTTGACCATTATGCAGCGTGCTCTAGCAGAGATCTCTGCTGGACGCCCACTCCTAGAGAGAGGAGCAATGGCACTGAATTTTCTCCATCTGTATACAATCTGTCTGACTGTAGACTGATGGAGGCCCAAGTCTTAGATGCTTCTCTAGCCTTTTCCAGCCTCATGAGCCTCAACAACTCTTCTTCAGAGGTCCTCTGAAATCTCTTTTGACCGCGGCATATTCCACTTCAACAGATGTCTTTTTTTGGAGAGCAGACTCTGTTGGTA
This sequence comes from Hoplostethus atlanticus, assembly GCA_034670405.1. Lineage (NCBI taxonomy): Eukaryota > Metazoa > Chordata > Actinopteri > Trachichthyiformes > Trachichthyidae > Hoplostethus > Hoplostethus atlanticus. Next base: position 10,824,088 of record JAXDDX010000003.1, on the reverse strand, counting down.
ACCAAACCTTGTGGGGGGTTTATGTGACAGGACACCTCTAATCCACAATGACTGTCACCTGACTTCAATTATCCCCTTTCATAGAAATCATTATCCTAGAGGTTCACTTTTTCCAGCTTAGGCTGCTAATGGTATATTCAATAAAAACATGTAAACGTATTTTTTGTGCATTATTTGTTAAATGCAGGAATGCAGGTAATTCAAAAGGGTTCACAAACTTGTTGTTGCAACTGTGTGTATATATATATATACACCACAGTGTAGTGAAGTCAAATATGTAGAGCTTATAAAGTAAACAGATCAGATGTTAAATATCTACCAGCTGTTGAGTTGGATGACTAGCTGGTCCGTCATGTCCTGAATGAGTTCGGGGTGGGTGGATGTGGGGGGGCAGGGCAGGTTAGAACAGACTGGAAGATCTGGATAGACTCAGTTGGAGGAAAGTGGTTCAAGACCTCTTGGCCCAAATGAGGATGCACCAGACATTAATCATATGATATCATATTTCCAGAGAACAGTGTAACAATGTGATTTTCTATAAAGAAAAGACTGGAACACAATAAGAAAACGTGGTGGCAATAACAAAAGTTAACAAAAGATACAAGGAAACTGAAGAAAATGACAAGACAAGAATTTACACTCTTATCCTGCCACAGATTAATGTAATCTAATGAAACTTCCCCGTAGGTCTTTTTCCTTTCCTGCAAAGAAAAGAGAATGGAGACAAGTAAATGTCAGCAGTGTACTCCACCACCTACCCAAACCTGTACACACACACACAGAAATTGTGCAGAGGTGTGTATATAAATAGACCAGAGGTAGGTGTCGGGGTCTGAAGGACAAGTGAGTTTCTAATAGATGCCAAAGGACAAGCCTGTGGAGACACCCTGCATCTATATTTGATTAGGGTCTCTCTCTCTCTCTCTCTCTCTCTCTCTCTCTCTCTCTCGCTGTCTTTACATATAGATGAGTGCATTTCAGTATCTTGATCCAAAAGCTTGTGCATGTTTGGCGATATCATGTATAACCGTATTTCACAAACTTTTCTTTTTAATAGTGCTGGCTCTGTCCTCGGTACAAGGACATCTGTGAGCTGATGGATATCTGAGAAGTGCTTAGCCAAACCCTCTGGGCTACGAGCAGAAACATCCTTCTATCCTTGCATCTGTTCATTTATAAAAAATGGCAATTGTGCAATAATTGAGTCTGCTTCCTACTATAATTCTGTGTGATAAGCATCAAAGTGCAGCCCCGTGCTCCCTGTGGGGTTGGGAATTGTTCAGATGTCGATTTGAAACCATATTGATTCTCGATACAAATTGTCATCGTGGTACTTTTTTTGTAAGCAGTGGAATGCTCCTTGTAAAACATCTTTTTGTTTTTATTACCTTTTTATAATCACAATATCGTAAATTGTATTAGACTCAAGTCAGTCATGAGAGCTAGTTCTGATGCTGTTGTGTTCACGTAATACTATAGGACAGCGGTGGGCGACCATGTGCCACGGAGGGCCGAGAGTCTGCAGGTTTTCACTCCAACCAAAGACTACACCAGGTGATTTCACTGTGATTTCACTCTCAGCCCTCCATGGCACATGGTTGCCCACCACTGCTATAGGCTACCAATCTAGGTTAAAATACACAAATACTGCATTAGCTTGCATCACACAAAACAGGATATCAATGATGCATTTTTTTCTACCTAAAAGATAGGAGCTCAGTTGTGCAGAGGAATGTCAAACCTTTATACCACAACTTGGTGACATTGCTCAATTTCTGTTTCTGTGTTTACTTTTCCCCCTTTCTAGTTAACATGACCAGGGTTTGTAGTTTCCTAGGGAGATGTGGAGGGCGGTGCTTGGTTATGTAGGAAGTATGTGTAATATTTAGTCAGGATTATCATCTGTTTACTTGCAGCAGTAGTAAAGACGTGGGATTATTCACTGTTGTGTGTCGAGGCTGTTGGTAATAATAGGCTTACTGAAGGTGGAGGATGAGGGAGTACATCGCCCTCTCACAGTAACACCATGGTAAAACATATGTTTCGTCGTGGTTGAGGTGTTTCTTCCCTTGTGGGAAACCGTTTTTGTCCATTTCTATATTTAGAAATAAATAGTTCACTTTCAAAAGGAGATATCCACCATTAGAAAAAAGTGACACCTACACTTAAAAAGGATTGCTGTCTAGAGAATAAAATTTACTAGGGAAAACCATTTAGGTTGTTGGCTTTCCTACGTCCCAAAATAGTGAGATTTTAGATCGTCTGTATTTTTGAAATATTGAGCAATGAATGTCAGTACCATTTTTTTATTTATTTTTTATCGGTTTTTGGAATGAAATCCTTCTGTTGTCCACACTCATAACTCTAAATCAAACTTCAGCCGTGGTTCCATCTGGTTTTGTACCATTTGTTGTCATCATCAATTCTCTTAAGAGACTCCTGCAGCTGTATGACACGGGCCTCTGTCCCAACCCTCATTCTCTCTCTTTTTTTTTCTCATTTCCATTATTATTTTCACCTGACTGCAGGTAAATGGGTTTCATCATCTCTATTCTATTATTTCTTCCTCATTTGATTTTTTTGACCTCCATCACTCTCTCTTTTCCCTCACTCTGCTGTTTATGGCCCATGCTGATTCATGCCACTTAGAGTTCTTCTAATTGCCACCCCTCTGCTCTCTGAGACAGGCATGAGAGGAGCACCTTTCTATCTGTCTGTAACACACACACACACACACACACGCATGAACGTTGACACTCGTACACACATGCGCACACACACCACTAGGCTATATCTCTGCGATGCCGGCACTTAGCCCTCAGACCCATATAGATCATTGCTCAAGAAATTACAGGGCTGTAGTACTTAACGACAGGCATTACATTTCATGGATGCCACATTTACGCTGCGGCAGCTGTGTGTGTGTGTGTGTGTGTGTGAGAGAGAGAGAGAGTGTTTGCCTGTGAGTGAATGACATTGAGAGGTGGGAGTCTAAATCTTATTTACCACCATGCTGTAGATGCGTGCATATCAGCAGCTCCACACCTTTCCACTCTCCTTTTTCTTTTCCTTGGCAGCAATTTTGTTGCTGCTGTGGTCCTCTGCTGCTAGATGAATCTGCAGGGAATACACTGTTACTCACACATACAAGCGCCTCGCTTCCCTGAATGGTTCGGCAGTTACATGAATCATGTTTTGGCATTACAGAGCCTTGAAAATGATGTGGAGTCTCCTTTCTATAAAGTAAACATTAGTCTGTTATTGAGTCAGTGTCCAAGCCATAGACCCTGACAGGGTCCTATTACTAGGAGGTTAGGCTATAGAAAGCTATGCAGCAACTAGCCCACCTCCTTCTAATGGACTGTTTAGGTTTAATATGAGTTCTCACCTCGTCTAATGGACCCCGCTGTCCCTGCAAGGATACAACTTGTGATCTTTCTCCAAGGTGTGTGTGTGTGTGTGTGTTTTATACAGACCGATGGCTTTGAGCCTGTTCACTGTCTGAATATGAATCACCCCGGTAATAGTTCCCTTCATTTTATGACTAAAGAGGAGCAAAGCCTGTCTCTGTTTTGTGTGTGTAAGTGTGTGAATGTCATCCTGTCTGTGTGTGTGTGTGTGTGTGTGTGTGTGTGTGTAGGTCTGTCTGTGTTTTGAGTAGATTTGGAGGTGCAGACGGTCACCTTTGCTGTAAATTCTGCTTTATTGGCAATTGAATGAGCCAACAACCTGTGGTCTGTAGCCTCCGGGGGCAGGTGTTCCTATTTTACCAGAAGGTTGGGGGGGCACTTTTAATGAGGCAGGACAGATGTTGAGCCAATCAGGGGCTTTGGCCATTGTAACCATAGTTACCTGTGACAGATGTTCATACATACCAATCTCACACTTCCCTAAGACTCGTTCTTTCACACAGATAAGATAAAAGAGACAGAGTGAAGTGGGCCCAAGGGGCAGTATTTCATGTCTGGCCCTCTCAGGCTGAAGGCACTGAAGCATTTCCCTCTACTTTTAATGGACTTCTATTCAACTTTCCAGTCCTGATCCACTTTCACAGCACCGCCGGTTGCGTCTCAAATCCTCATTCACTTCACAATGAAATAATTTCCCTCCTCTGACACTCTCAGCCACACAGCAGCGTTGGCCATTACATCCTCAGTCGTGTTCGTAACCTCTGAGAGACGATGTTGTATTTGAATGTGAATGCAGCTCGGAGCGATTTATTATTGGAAGATGAATATTTCTTGGGCTGATCTGTAGTGATGTGCGTGTGTTCTCTTAGCAGCCTAAGGAGATTTGAAGTTCACAGTACCGCTACCCACCATCCCCCAGCCTGCCTGTGCTGTGAATGTTTGTTGTGGTTTTGGGGTTTAATGGTTGGGGAAGATTCAAGATTCAAGATTCAAGATTCAAGAACTTTATTTGTCACATACACACACGGGGTGTGCAGTGAAATGAAAAAGTGGCAATGCTCAACGGGAATGTGCAAAGGGCAACAGTACACAGTATTTACAATAAAAGAACAACACAATATTTACAGTATTACAGTAAGAGCTCTTATATAAAAAAAAACAAAAAAAAACAACACAATATTTACAGTAAGAGCACTACAAAATTATAGTAATATGAGAAATATGAGAAATTGTATATATGTATATAAATTATGTGTAGTCATTACCTAAGTGTGTGTGTGTGTGTGTGTGTGTGTGTGTGTGTGTCCATAAGAGGGGCAGTGGAAGTGGAATATTTTTGGGATGCCTGGGTAAAATCTAAGGGTTTGGGTGCAAGAGGGTGTTTTCAAGGCCACACAAATAGTTTCAATCTGGCTCAAGCCTCAAACTGCACAGAATGTGTCTTCATATGGTACACAGTAAAATAATATCCATCTTAACAAGACTTGTGGTCGCATATTCAGTCTTACAATAATGTTTTTCAAGAAGTGGGTTTCCAGTGCAGTTTCACGTGTTCCACTGACACTATTTTGGAACAAGGAAGAATAAATCAACTAATATCAGGAAAATTACATTTGACCCCCCCCACTGTTTTAAGAAGAATACGATCTCAAGACTCAATACTAAATTAAATGATTTAAGTTGATGCAGTGCAGACTTTCAGCATTGAAAATAATAAGTGGTTTCAGATATTTATTTGTGTGTGTGTGTGTGTGTGTGTGTGTGTTTATGTGCAACTCAATGTAATTAACGCTTGTGTTTAGTAGAGGCGTACTCACATTCCACTAGGGACGCAGGAGAGGCTTTCTTTTTTTGACACAGTGACAAACCTTTACCACTCTCACCCCCTTCCGCATACACACACACACACACACACACACACACACACACACACATACACACACACACACACAGACTTTCTCACACCCACGCACGACCTGTACTTGGCAAAGCTTTGACACATAGCTCAGGTATGAGATGATGAAATGAGCGCTCCCTGCTAGTGCTCTCCACGGCCCGATGGACAGACAGAGATCCGCAATGTCACTCTGAGGAGAGACATACTACATCTCTGCAGTGGACTTCTATTGAGCCAGGGCGTCTAGCTGACCGCAATCACTTGCCTATATCATAGTATTTGTAATAATAATAATAATAATAATAATAATAATACATTTGATTTACGTGTTTCTCTTTCCCCCGATTCTCCATGAGGATGCATGTTTCCCCTTGCCAGGCCGACGTTAGAAATAAGAATTTGTTTTTAATTGACTTATATTGCTTATAGCAATAAGCGCATGAGAATATTACATTTTACACTCATACTACGTTGTGACTCATACTATGTTGAGAGAGTAGAATGACAAACATGTTTTTTTTGCAGTCATAATTAAACGCTAGTGACAGATGATTCCACACAATTTGGGAAAATGCTCTTTTCCCACACTACCTCTTCTTCCAATGCAGTGTCTCCTCTGCTTTCTCTGCTTCTTATTCCTTTGATGGCTCTCTGTCACTTTTTCCAACCTCTGTCTTCAAACTGGATAGAGACACTCTTTCTCTCTCTCTCTCTCTCTCTCTCTCACTTTCTTTTAATGATGTACTTGAGTGATGGTAATGAACGGCTCTTACACTCCTCCTCAGTCGCTCCCTCTCTTCCCCTTTTCTTCTTCTCTCCGTCTGATCTGTCAGAGAGACTGCAGAAAGAGATTTTTCTACTTCAGTTATGAAACTCCCTCAGGGTGATTCTAAAGGAAAACTCAGATGACTTTCCTCATTTCTAGCGGCCGGGGTGTGTGATGGATGGAGCTGTTTAGAAGGCCTGACTATTCCTGTTGGACTGAGTGTCTGAGTGTCTGATACAGTTAGGAGTTAACAGAGAGTGTTTGGGGAACCGTGTGGACAATGCAAACGGTGAAATATTTTAGGTGGCCCAGTTGACATAGGTGTGTGTGTGTGTGTGTGCATGTGTGCTACATGTGATGTCTGCTTCCAATTGAGAACTGGCTCCACTGGCTTTTCTGCACTGCAACAAATAACCTTAACGAGTCATTTATCTCGTATTCTTCTTAAAGCAAGTGAGAAAATCTGCCAATGGCGTGAGACGTTTTCACTTGTTTCCACTGAAGATGAATTTTCTCGAATCAAGTGTTGTTTTTAATGACATTTGGTTCTAGTGATACTAGTGGAGTGTCTCCACTAGTCTCCATCCTTGTTTTAAGATGTGGAAACCTTCTAGAAAATTCCTGAGACAAGTGAAACTGTGCTGGAAATGAGTGGAATTACCTCATTGCCCCATTGGTAGAGTTTTTTGATTTTAAGACACTATATGACACTAAATGGTCATATTGTGCAATCTGTCAGTGTATGTCACCCTGGTCATGTGGATGTCCCACTCTTGGTAGAGAAGATGTGATGGTAGACACAACATCCTTTATTGTGGCTGTGCTCTCTCCCTCTATCTGCTGAATTTGCTGACTAAACTGACTAAACCTATCTGGGCTTTGTTAGCTCTATCCTTGGCGGGAATCACCTCAAGGTCAATAACTCTACTGTTTATGGGCTCGGGCCTGCAGAAGAGATGGCCTGCTGCTGGCCCACTGTTGCATATCTATCATTTTTCTGTCTCTCTCCCACTGTCTTGCTCTGCCTCTGCCTTTCTCTCTCACCGCCTCGTTCTCTCCCCCTGTCTCTCGCTCTCTGTTTCTCTCACAAACACACACACACACATACACACACACGCGCTCCTGTCTTTCAGTTTTCCCCCGACCATAAAAAACTCCTTTATCACCTCTCTCCCCCTCTTTCTAGCTTCCGCTCATTTTTACAGCAGTAAAGAAAGCTATTATATAAACTCCTCTCGCTTTCACCCCTATCTCTGTCTCTTTCAACCATCATAATTCTCCTATAGAGGATTGGCCCTATGCAGCCAATTTCCTGGCTCTGCCCTCTCATCCTTTTTTCCTACCTGCATTCCTTCTTTGTACCCCTATACCATCCCTTAATCTCATTCTCCATTTTGTCCCCTCCCATCTTCCTATCCTTGATCCCTGCCATCCTGTCTTCATCCCTCTATCCCACAATCTTCATCCCAGTCCACCCCCCACCTTCCATCCCTCCCTCATCCACCCTTCCCTCCTTTCATCCTCTAAGCTGGTGCAGATGCTGATGTTGCAGCCAAGTGTCTGATGTGTTGATCTGGTGAGCCAGCAGGTTAGATGGTCAGATAACCATGACTTACCCCCCCCCGTTTCCCACCCTCTCAAGCTGTCTGCTCTTCCCATGCTTATCCCGGCAGACGCAAACATTTGATGTGTAGCAATCAGGCCTGTGTTAATTACACACACGTATGCTCCCACACACACACACACACAGGCAGGCAAATATTCAGAAGGAGTATAGCTGGGCCAGGAAAAATAGTCTTTGTGACCCCCGTGCTTTGTAAAGGACTGATGGACAGCCAATTAAACGGTTCAGTAATGGGTGCAGTATAACAAAGGCGGACAAAAGACTTCCCACTTCATGACCTCTGAACTCGGTTTATGACTCCTCTCACTTCACTCTGCGTGGAAACGGCAGGATGAAGGGATGTCTGGCACGATGTTCGATATGCCTTCAGACAGAGATGGAGGAAAGGGAGAAAGAAGTCGAGTGTGTGAGAATGAGACAGAGAGAGCATGAAAGAGGAAGAGAGGGAAGAGAAAGCCCCAGTCAAGGCATGCCAGCCCCAGGGCCTGAACATCATCCTATGGAAGGAGGTTGTAGGGGGAAGGCAGAGAGTGGAGAGAGGAGGAGAACAAGCGAAAGGGGTTATCAAAGTCCTTTGGAAGTCATCTCCCAGTGTAGCATGAGGTATAGATGGAGCAGCACTTCAGACGTACAGGTCATATATGGGTCTCTGTCCTGTGACACTCATCATTAAACACCAAGATAGTACAATGTGTTTCTGTTCTGCACCCGTGATTGGCTCATCCTACTTTCTCATTCCACCGACTGCTTCGTTGGTGCAGTTTTAAGACTTTCTGCGAAGTGAAAAACAGAGAGAATGAATCTGGGCTGTACATGAGTGAGGTGTCAGCAGTAAATTATCTGACATCTGCGCTTTTGAACATTTTGAACTTTATGACCTTGGACTGGCTTGTCTTCCCTGCCTGGCCCTGACTCAGGAGAGGGGAGCAAAAGAGGCGTTATTGCTCCGGAAAAAACAGCGTGAATCTGTGAAAAGAGGTTTAGTGGGTAAAATGGATAGGGGGGAGGATGCAGTTTCTCTAGCTCAGCTCTATCCCACAGTGGGGTGTGACTGGCGGTGCACTTTTCTTTATCTCAGTTTATCTGATTTATCTGTGTTTCAGCAAGGTGTGTGTGTGTGTGTGTGCGCGCGCGCATGTGCAACGCATCATTTATCTATATCTTTTATATATCTTTTTTTTCTTTGTCTTCATATTCAGGCCTACATTCTAATTGGCCACAATCAATGGTATTTGGAGCAGCCCATTTTTTTTTAATGATGCAACTGTCGCTCCAACTTGAGTACCTCACACAGAGGAAAGCCCCATTTTAAACACCTTGTTATTGTTTGTCAGTCTCTCCAGTGTCCACCCAACAAAACTCCACCCACTTGGATATGGTGGCATCAACAGCATATGAATAATTCCACTGCTTGAAAATGGCCAATTAAAAAAAAAACACACACACACTCTTGTATCTGTAGGCTTGAATATGTTTGGTTGCATTTGAGTGTTTCTGACTAAAATCATCCTTTAAGTGCTCCAGACATTTAATTCTGCCTCTGTCTCCCTCTGCTCTCCATTATCAGGCAGCTGCTGATTTCGCCAAGGACCACCTGCCCGAGGCTCTCCGCCAGCAGCTACTGGCCTACGAACGAGAGAAAGAGAGAGAAAAAGACAAAGACAAACAGAAGGATGAGAAAAAGGAGACGAGTGGCTTGTCCTATCCTTCCATCCTGGAGCAGCAGATCCTAGCTCTGGACCGAGAAATGCTGGACAAGCTCTCTGCCACCTACAATGAAGCAGGTTGGTGTATGTGCGTCATTTTAGAAAAGAAATCCCCCCAAAACATAACTACATACATGCATATAGGTATGACCTCTAAGAAGTTAGAGGTCAAGTAGCCCCGCCCCCTTTCCCCTTTAACCTGTCGATGAGAAATCCTATTAGCAAAATGTATTTTGCTAACGAGCGCTGCTGATTACTGGAGCCGCAATAAGGAAGCATCCACTACTATTCCTCACGCTATTGGTCCACACTGACGCTTGTTTTTTCAAAGTCCCATATAACGCTGCATAAAGTATTATTTTCTACTCACTCTACTGTTTCACTTGACTGTCGTTGAATAGCAGCTGTTGGCAGCCCCAGGCCATGCTTATTCAGCTGTTTAAATACAGGCTGATGTTCATGAGGCTTGTAGTAATTATCTTTGGAGGGAGGGGAGGGGAGGGAGGTACAGTATGGAGGGAGGAGGGAGGGAAGAGAGAGTGATGGATGGGAAGAGGGAGTAGAAAGGTTGGATGGGTGGGTACACGTGTGGAAGGAGGCATTAAGAGCTACCGAGTAGAAAGAGAGTAGAGGCCTGTAAGAAAGGTCAAGGCTAGGGAGCACAATAAAAGAAAATGGCTGGTCTGAGATAAAGGGTGAGGAATGACTAGAGAGGGACCAACAGAGAGTAAGACGATGAGAGGGAGACAAAGGGTGAGGAAAGAGACCCCAGACCAGCTGGGAAATTGTGGGTGGGTAATGTCGAGGGTAATGTCCTCCCCTCCTTCAACTCCTCTCTCAATCGCCAACTGCTCTGGTCAGTGGTCAACAAGAGAGAACTGGTTGTACTGGGAATGTGTGGAGCTGTAGGCGGAGCAGTGTGGTGCTGAAAAAGAGACAAACCGTGGGAGAGAGGAGTGAAGAACAGAAACCTACAATGTAGAGCTTCATTCATGAAGATCATAGGTTCTGTTGCACCTTCATTTCAAAGTTTATGGTAAAACAAAAAGGAAATTATAATTATTGCTTTCATAGCTTTGATAATGATGGTGTTTTGTTTTTCTCTTTTGATACAGCATTGACACTTGACACCTCAAGATCAGTTTTTCCTAAAACACAGATTTGGCTTGGTTTTGGTTGTAATCCTTTATGAATGAGTCCCATTGATGCCAGAATTGATAATATGTTTTTGAAAGAGTAGAGGGGGAGAGATGTGCTGCAGAGTTAGGTTCATCCGGGTTTGCCTCCACCTAATTTAACACCAACTAGGGTGGAGGGAGGAAACTCAGGAGCACAAGAAGAGAAAAGAGGCAGAAAGCATATGCAAGAGAGATGGAGAATTTTCTACAGCAGATGCAGTATTGGTTTATTCACAATGCAGGGAAGAGAGTTGAAATTTTGATGATAAGATGATTACATAGAGTGTCGTCACATGCTGCAATCTCAGCAATGCAACCTTCCTGTGGGAATGCCTCCCTCTCTTTCCTGGCGCCCCCTATTAGACTAGCTCTCTCGTCTGAGTGGGAGGCAGGGTGAAGAAGACACAGATGGAGGGATGGTGAAAAGGTGTAGAGTCACATCATAACTGATGGGAGAGCCGTTGTGTGCAGTCATTCCTGAGGAGGAAACGGGGAAAGCAGAACGCGGAAGCTTCTAATTGTATTAAGCGACGTAACGGTGAATAGCCTGGGTGAGGAACACGTGATACGCAGGCAGCTCAGTCCTCACATGTGACTCACATGTAAGTTAGTGAGGGAGCAGTCCGTATGAAAGGCCCATTGAGAGGACCTGCCGTATCTGAGCTGAGCAATTCACATTCCCAAGGGAATGACGGGGTCATATGACACACCGATTGTTAGAGGAGAATTGAACTCTCCAGACTTGGAGCGCCCAGTCTGGAGGCGACAGGTTGATGTGAAGCACGAGAAGCTGCATTAACTTTTTGTTACACTCACCCGCTCTTGACCTCTTCATCCTCCTCCCCTTCACTGCTGCCCCCTGATAAGTTTCAAGTTTCAAGTTTATTGTCATATACTTGATAACAATGCAACAGCATTACCAGTAATGAGATTCTTGATCTCGGGGCCAACTCAACTTTACATAGTAAGTAAGATAAGACAAATAAGTGTTTAAAAATAAAATAAACCAGTATTCAAATGGTAATAAGGTGCAAAGAAGCGGTGTAGTATAAATAATATAAAAGTATTTACCTAAAGAAAAATAAAATATAATAAAAAGAATAATAATAGAGATATTTGCAAGACAAACACTGCAATGTAATACTAAGAGGTAGACAAAACAGGTATGCAATGCAACACTGATATGAATTGAAGTGACTAGTTGAAAAACAATGTAAACAGTGGCCAAGTGTGTGAGGGTAAGGGACCAGTCATTGTGGTGAGTGTATGCCATTGAGATACTGTAGTATGTGTGTATGGTGTGTGTACAAGTGTTAGTGTCAGCAGTTCAGTAGCCTGATGGCTTGTGGGTAAAAACTGTCTCTGAACCTGCTGGTTCGGGTCCGGATGCTGCTGTGAAAAGTCCGTGGCTGGGATGGCTGGGGTCAGAGAGGATCCGCTGTGCCTTCCTGCTGTAGAGGTCCTGGATGGCTGGCCGCTCAGTCCTGGTGATGCGTTGTGCTGATCTGACCACCCTCTGCAGAGCTTTGCGGTCGAGGGCGCTGCAGCTGCCGTACCAGGCATCCCCTGTCTGATCTGCGTCAACCGACCACCGAGCTAATCTCTCCTCATTCCTCAACCTCTCCCTCCCTCTCTTCTTAAGCTACGTGACCTGTTGCATCCAGCCTCCAAAGATCCTTACCGTTGCTCTCTGCCAGCATCTGTTCATTATCCCTCCATATTTCTCTCATCCTTTGTTTGGACGGAACAGTAAGAAGGGCTGAGACTGAGCTTATAGATTATCTTACCGTTAAGTTACATTGCATTAAAAAAGCTCTTATGTTGTCTCTTCCCAAGCATTAGAGAGGGATTAAATTTGCTGCACAGGTTTTTTTCCCCAACTGCCTTGTCAGAGCCTCAGAGGGGATCAGGTGATCAGGTAATTGTTTTGGATTCTTGTCTCTGTATCTGCTTCAACAATCGGATCATTTAGGGTGCACAGCTCCCCGCTTTTGTTGTAATCAGGGCCTAGATTAAGTTTGCAGAGAGGGAGAGAGAGAGGGAAAAGAGAGAGAGCGATACTATCTCAATTCAGCTCACAGTCCCCAGGACAACAGCGTATCAGATTTATCCCCCTGTCCGTTCATCCTTTCATTGTTTATCAGCGAACAAAAGCGCCTCGAAAGAAAGATAAGAGAGATGGGACTTTGATGGAATGCCCAAGAGCCGAGAGTCTATTATGGAAACAGTCTTCGTGATGCTGTGTGGTATTCAGTTAACCTTTGCTTAGCTGTGACATGTCTTTCAGGACATGCACGCACATTTGCACGCACGCAAGCACACACAGTGAGTGTCTAGTGGCGCATTAGTCCAGTGTACCATGAGGTAGTTATACGGGATAGAAAGGCACACAGTGTTGCACAGACATTGTAAAGTAGTGCAAAATAAATAGCATTGTTATAAATGGTAATAGGATTGTGCTGGCGGTGAATCCAAAGAGGAGATTAGATAAGGCAGTAGCTTTTGGGGGGGGGGGCAATTGAGATGACAGGTGGGCTTGGGCCTAATGGGCAGGTACTGTATCTCTTTGAAAGCAGGGTGAGCAGGGTTGCGGCAATCTTGCCCTCGCTTTTCTTCACCATAACGCCATGCAGCTTGATGGAAAGCGTAAAGCCATGGGATGTAGTCAGGTGCAATACACATGCAATACACATGTCTTATTGTAAGTCGCTTTGGATAAAAGCGTCTGCTAAATGACTGTAATGTAATGTAATGTAATGTGTGCTCTCCTCGTATTGAGAGGAGCATTGTGTGAAAACAGAGTCTTTGCTAATTGGAAGAGAGTGAACCTGTGTAGCGATGCTAATTGGAGTAGGGAACTAACCGGGGCTGAGATGTTCGTCTAATTGCAGCAGTGGAGGTGTGCAGGGCCAAGCTAAGCTAATTAGCACGAGAGCAGGGCGCATGTGGGGAGCATGCTTTTGGCTAGGCTAGGCTAATTGGGGAAGGGTGTGCTAGCAGGGCACCTCCAGTCCATTATCTCTATCACCATGGGAACCAGATAAGGATAATTAGCTGGACAGCATGGCGGTGGCAGAGCGGTGGCAGAGCGGTGGCAGCTATGGGCATGAGCAGCAGGATTAGGGACGCATACAATGATGAAACCAACAGAAATAGACGCAAGGAAGATTTATTAAGTGGCATTAAGTGGCGTCAATATTAATTTTGTTCTTCTTAGCCTTCTTTCCAACTAGTCTTTCTCGATTTTCTGTTTTTTGAAAATCACATTTTTCTGCTCATCACCCAAAGCTATAAATGGGAGTAATAAAATCATCGTCGTGCTGAAAAGTAAACTCTTTTCTCTCTTTCCTCATCTCTCTCTCTCTCCCTCCCTCCTCCCCTGTTCTACTCTTATTCTTTATTCCATATGCATCCACTGCCACCTCTCAGCGTGTAGGTTTTTGCTTTGTTTGTAATGTAATCCTGTAAGTATGACGATACTGTACGTCGCATTGTTATGCCTTTCTCCCTATGACTCGGTCTCTGTCTGACTCTCTGTATCTCTCAGGGTGGTCCAGTCCAGTAAGACCCCTTACTTTCTCCTCTTTTCTCTCTTCTGTTTGCCTCTTTCCAGTTTTGTCTTTGCTCTGTGTGAGCAGATGGTCAAACAGGCAGAGCTGTTCTCTCTCTACAGGGCCTTGGATCTCACACAATAGGCCTCCGAATCTCAGCCCAGACTCTGTTCTGCCTGGCTGGGAAGCTAAACAAAGAAAGGAAGGAGAAGAAATTAAAGCTTTTCAGAGTGTAGTAGGAGGAAGACAATTTACTGAAGTACTGTGCATTGTTTGCAGCGGCATATGTTTAGATAGTGCTGCCTGAGAGCTGGGCGGGAAGTGTGCACGTTTTATTACTATTTGAGGAGTCTGTACATGTGGGTGTAAATGTGTATATACGCGGGTGCTCTATTGAAAAGGTTGCAGTTTTCCCCCTCACAGAAATATTTTTGGTTTTGTTTAAGGATAACATCTTAGATTCCTTCTTCCCTCCTGTCTCTCCCACCACCCTTCCCCTGCTCCAATTGTCGTTCTCCCTCTTTCTTTGGACCCTTCCTGCTCCCTCTCCCTGTTTCAGGTACTACATGCCTGGTGGCCCTGCTGTCTGATAAGGAGCTGACAGTGGCCAATGTTGGAGACTCGCGTGGAGTTCTTTGTGATAAAGATGGCAACGCCGTTCCTCTGTCACATGACCACAAACCGTACCAGCTCAAAGAACGCAAGAGGATCAAGAAGGCTGGTGAGCATCACTCGGCATCCAATCGACTTTCTCATCTGACTCTGAGCAGCTGAACCAGGATTCAGTTGAAAGTTGGACATCAAAGCTGCTTCCAAAATCAGATTGTGTCATAAGAGCATCAAATAAATTTGACCTTGTTGTCATCAAAGCTAAGCACCGATATCCTTTATTCAGTCTCACATCTTTGAGCTTAGGTTGACATCAAAACCCAGAAATTGATAAGATGCCACCTTAGCAGCAGGAAGTGCATATCAAATGCACCCAGACAGACGATGTGTTTAATAGCAACATTTTCCCTCCCACCCTATCTGCATATTCTGTTGTGTTGGAGAGATTTTGACGGCAGTTTTCCAGATTAATAAATAATTATGGTCAGTAGTCAGGATAGCCCACCATCTCCATCTAATGGCCACTTTGTATACTGAACCCCCTAGTTATTGGTTGCATTGTATTGTTCATTTGTTCATGACTAACACGCTTGCAATTATGGGCTCACAAATACTGAGCTTTTCTACTGTGGCACTTTGGATAAATACTCTGGATAAATTGTAATGTACTGGAACTACTAGCATACTGGTAGAAACTCTAAGCTAACCCTTCTTATTGCAGGGTGTGCATAACATTTGCTTAACAATGGTGCCATAACAAATAGCTTCCACCCAGTAACTGGAAGAGTAATGTTGAAAATATCCTTCCTTCATGCTGAGCCTGGCTCTGAGGGAAGCGTCTTGACCTAGTACATACGTACACTTCCAGTGAAATTCCCTGTTTGTGAATCTGCTCTAGTAATTATAGAGGACACGCAGCTGTACTTGCAGGATGTAACATGAATTGAACTGTTTCCAATATAAACAATTCATTCCCTGAGCCAAACAGACATTGGGCGAGTGAAAACACATTGGTGGCACTGATCCATACTATTTTTTGTTTTGTTCTTTCATGTGAGTCAGGGGTTTCATGCTTGATATATGCTTGATGAATAGGCCTGCTGCTAGGCGGTTCAGGGGAACAAAAATATCTTTCATCTCTGCATTAACAGTAACATTGAAACATCTGTTCCTCTTCTCTTCCTCTCACCTTTGTGTCACCCTTTTCTCTGTTCCTGACTTTGTCCTAACCTAATTGTGCCCTCTAATTTTGTCTTCCACACATTCTTTCCAACACCCCACCCTCCTCCCCTCTATCGCGCTCTCTCTCTTCTTCTATCCTTTCTCACCGTTTCCCTCTCTGGCGCGGTCTGTCTTTCCCTCCAGGTGGTTTCATCAGTTTCAATGGCTCGTGGCGTGTTCAGGGCATCTTGGCCATGTCCCGTTCTCTGGGCGATTACCCCCTGAAGAACCTCAACGTGGTCATCTCCGATCCTGACATCATGTCCTTTGACCTGGACAAGCTGCAGCCGGAGTTCATGATCCTGGCGTCAGATGGCCTGTGGGACGCCTTCAGCAACGAAGAGGCCGTCCGCTTCATCAAGGAGCGACTGGATGAGCCCCATTTCGGCGCCAAGAGCATCGTCCTCCAGTCCTTCTATCGCGGTTGCCCCGACAACATCACTGTCATGGTGGTCAAGTTCAAAGGCAAGGCCAGTGAGCCGTAGGCCACTCGTCGCTGGTCTGCCACATATCTATACTATGTTTGAATATATGTATGTACAAGATAGGCTTAAGATAAAAAAAAAACTTAAAAAACCAAGCCCGCAACTTTTGGAGCGAGAACTATTTCTATCAAAGATATTTACAGAAAATAGCCATTCAATGCATACCCCCCCCCTCCCCACACACACACACACACACACACACACATACACACCTACCCCGTCTCTCTCACTTGAAAATCTCTCTTCATGTAGGTGTAGCCATATCTTCGAGACACCATAGTGTGAGCTGGGTCACTGTTATGCAAATAAATCAGCTTTGTGCCGGTGTGGCTACACCAACGGTTGTGCAACGAGTGTGAGGGAGACTGAGACGAGAGAAAGCGAAAGTTGCATTGTCTGTGTTTTTGTGTTGATCTTGCACACAAGTTTCAAATTACAACCAATTCATTGTCTGTCCAATAACGATAAAATAAATGGAAAGAATACAAGACAGCACGGAGTTTTGCTACAATATTATTATATTAAGTTCTTAAGTTCAAAAGTCTTTCACTCAATATCTGTGTGACCACTAACTTGACTTTATTTTTCTAGTTTGCTAACTTTAGGTTTCCACATTTTCTACAACTTGTATTGACTTCTACCAAATGACTGCACTGAAAACATAGTTTAGTATGTTGGGACGTTCTGTTTTTCTTGTATCAAACATATGTCAAAGGTGCAAATCATCATTATGAATTCATTCCCTTCATACACACAGTCACATTTTGCCTATGCTTGCCCACGTATCATCATTTTAATTGTACAGCAAAAGAGCCAGTTGAGTTGTCACATCAGACTCCCTGACCCCGGGCCGAATCCACGTGGATTATAAAATAACTGTAACTGAGAACATACTGTCATGCTGTCAGTAATCAATGTCATCTTAATCAACAGCCTGATACTTACACGTTGCATACGTACAGTTTAGTTTCTGTTTCTCTGAACTGTCATCAACATGTAATAAGAAGCCTTTGAAT
This sequence comes from Hoplostethus atlanticus, assembly GCA_034670405.1. Classification (NCBI taxonomy): domain Eukaryota; kingdom Metazoa; phylum Chordata; class Actinopteri; order Trachichthyiformes; family Trachichthyidae; genus Hoplostethus; species Hoplostethus atlanticus. Next base: position 10,806,625 of record JAXDDX010000003.1, on the reverse strand, counting down.
GAAATATGTAATTATTGCCTTATTTTTGTAAAACTGTTCATTTCCTGTCATGAAGTCTGCTGCCAAAACCTGGTTCTCAATTTAATGCAGTTGAACATGCACATCGCACGACCTTGATGTCATACCTTGATAACTCACATGTAGAATAGCATCTTTAAGAGGAAGTCCCCAAAAGACATGCAATTGTAAGATGAATGTACATACTGTCCACATGTTAGTATCCCCCCCCCCCCCGTCCATACAGCAATGAATAAAGCAAGGCGCCTATCCCTGGATTGTTTAACATCGGAGGTGTTTACCAGATAAAACTGTTTGTATGTGCTTTTTCAGTTGGACATTCTTCCTGAATAATGTATGTTACAGAATGTTTATGTGGCGTTTGTACTTGTTTTTGTTGACTTTAATAAATTGTAAAAAAAAAAAAATTACCAAAAATCAGAATTTTAAAATGTAAATCTAAAAGGTAACATTAAAATGAAAACTGATCTTACCATTTTCTTTCCCAGTGTTTTTTCAAATTTTTCCCCCATGTTTCTTGTTTGAGGAGAGAAAAGAGAGCAAGAAAGAGCAAGAGATCTTAAACAACCTGACTAGAAATCACCGATTGATGCATATCAGTCTGTCTCTGCCACCTGCTGGGTGATCAGAATATGGTCTCTATTGTAATCTGTTTAGTTGTAGTATTCTATTCTATTCTATTCTCATGTCTTCAGGGCATATTAGATTTCCACATCCATCTTTAAATACAATGCTGCAGTCTATCACAATAAGACAGAGATGTTTTATATACAGTCATGATTGAAAGAAAAAGATTTTTTTTATTTCACCATATAATCTTTAGTTTGTCAAAATTAGACTTAACTGAATTTATCCTCATTGACTAGTTTCAGATATGTTTTAGAAGAAATTGTGCATGTAGTAAAATGAAAATAGTCTAAAGAAAATTAGTGCAGGTGCAAAAGAAGTTGCATTAGTTAAATCAAGTAAGTAAGCAGAAACAGGTGGATAAATGATTGGTTAGGACTTTAACCAGTCAAAGCTTAGATCTTTGTAGAGGACTTTGTATATAACAATGCTATTTATTAGTAGTAGTATAGTTTGCACTACTTTACAATCCAGGTGATGAACTAGTTTCACCTAGAGGTTTCTGGAGGCTGTGACCTCAGCCTACTGAGCCTACTGAGCTCTGGCATGTTGTGAGTCTAAAGATAAAACTAATGTATACCCACCAGTCAGCAAGATTGACCATGAACTAATACTGCCCTGTGATATCATTGCTAAGAGACTGCTAGCCAGGAAGAAACACAACCTCCCCCTTCTACCAAACATGGGCTTCCTGGTTCCTGATGTGTGAGATGGTCTAGGGCAGGTGTGACCTGACTCCATTAACTGTTCTGTGGTAACCAGAGAACTCTATGCTCCTCTAACTTGCAGCATCACTACATGGATATAAAAAGCCTTACTGAAAGCCACGTCATGACTGGAGGAATCCCATGACAACAAGGGGGAGGGGTCTCTCTGCCTCTGTGTGCATAAGTCTTTCTCGTTAGCATCCAGTCTCTATAAGAAACCAGATCAAGCAAGACAGACAGATCAGACAGAGCAAAGACACACAGAGCACACATTGGATGCAGACAGCTTAGTTTACACAGTTCTACAACGAGAAGAAGCTATACTTCTTTGGATAAAGACACAAGCTCGACTTCTTCAGACGACAGAATCAGTATTTTCAGACATGGGTGTACATGGCTCTAAGCCCCAAAAGCAAGCACAGGTTCTGATGCTGGGCCTGGACAGATCAGGGAAGACCACCCTGCTCTACAGACTGAAGTACAACGAGAGTGTGGTCACTGTGCCAACTGTGGGGTTCAATGTGGAGATGCTGGAGACACAGCAAAGCAGCCCAGGCCTGACAGTGTGGGATGTCGGCGGCCAGAAGAAGATGAGGCCCCACTGGAGGCACCACTACACTGACACAGCCGGACTGGTGTTTGTAGTGGACAGCTGGGACCTGAGGCGGTTGGATGAGGCTCGCAAGGAGCTCCATCAGGTAATGCAATCTACAATAATATAACAGCATTTGAACTTGACTCCTGATAACATATTTAACAAATACAATATCTTTTTGCAATGGAAAAGCTTCTGGAAAAAAGATACAAAAATAAGGCCTGATTTAATTGTGGGAACTTCCCACAGTTGAACTTGAACTACTTGAGTTGTACTATCCCACTCTGTTCTCTCATCACTAGGTTCTCAGATACCAGAGTCTCAGAGGAGTTCCTCTACTGGTCCTGGCCAACAAACAGGACATCCCTGGAGCTCTAAACCCAACAGAGCTTAGCCTGAGACTGGACTTGAGAAGAGTGTGTGGTGGCAGGGCCTGGTTTGTCCAGCCCTGCTCAGCCATGACTGGCATGGGACTAGAGGAGGGTTTCAGGAGGATAGTCTATCTGCTGAAGACTCGAAAGGACATCAAGGATAAACCGAAGTCCAACAGCTTTGCTATTATGGCTATGAAACCAGTCTTGCGCTGTGGTTAAGATGTATTGATTCATAATGTGAAGGATAAAAATCTCTTTCTGAGACAGATTCATATCATGTGTGGGAATTGTTCTCGCCTACCTGTGTAACTCATCAGAAAATGGCCTGACTGTGGCATCTGTATGGTCTAGATGAGAGGAAGCAGCAGTATGATAGATTAGATTAACACAGTGTTGATCTATGTGGTGGAAAGCATCTTTACTGCAACATGGTCAAAACAAAATGTGCTCGGGCCATGGTGATAACTGAGGATGGTGTGTATAATCCCAGATTTTCAGGATCGCTTTGAGCATCCGAGAAAACAGCAGGTGTCCAACAAGCTGTCATGGGCAGCTAACAAAACACAGCAACCGAGTCAAAGTCAAAATATGGAAAGCTGACATCTCAAAAACCTCTTGTTCTCTTTAGTTTTAGTAATGTAATGTAATTTCCACATCCTGTATAACTGTTATGTACTTAGTTATTCATCCATGTCCTATTCACATGTATTGATTTGTCTGATTAGGATGGCATTGCATAAGTGTAGTTTACATATCAAAACAATAAAATAAAGAATTATTTCCACAATCATTGCCAAGTCTTTCTTCAACATACAGAAGACAAGATTTAATTTAACATCCGTGTCACTTTTCAACTTGCAGATGGCTGAACTGAAACAGTTTTAATAAAGTGAAGAAAGTGGGAAGATTTTAAACTGTTTGGGAACTGGGTTTGAATCAGGTGGTTCTGAGTTTGAGGGGATAAAGGAATGATATGAACGTCAATTGATATTGAATAAGATGATCAAATATAGTATTGTATGTTGATGTGTGGCGCGCAATACAGATGGGTGGTTAATGTAACTGTTATCTCACAAGACTAGATAGACCAATGAGAGAAAAGGGGATTTCCCCACCCTTCCTCTACGCCAGAGCGAGGCTGCCCTTACACCACCGGCATTCCCAGTATGCACCGCGAGCAGACCAGCAAAAAATAGTCCGCTAACGAAAGGGCTGAGAAGAGGGAACTAGAAAAGGGTAGCGTACCAGCTAAATTAATCAGTTAAAAGGTATTGAACGTCGCAAAAATTGCTGACATGGCTGACAACGAGAAACTGGACAACCAGCGGTTGAAGAATTTCAAGAATAAGGGTCGTGATTTGGAGGTAAAAGTATTCAGATTCGTGTCGAGGATCTCCTCTTTTCCTATGCGCTGTTCAGTAGCCTTCTGGCTTCCCTGTGACGTCGTTTCTAATTTCCACCATAGGGAACTTTGCACCCAGCCCAAGCCAGGGCCTTATCACATCGTGAATTTTAGATCAAGGGCCTTGGCTAGAGCATTCCCCTTGAGTTTCGTGGGTTTGATAAAGAATGAGACGGCCTTCGTTATAAAACGAAAGATAAGCTAGCTAGCTTTCAACGCCTCCGCTGGATGTGCCCTGTTAGCTTGCTGCCAGTCAGGCCCATGGGGGACATGGTAGCTAGCTGACGTTAACTCAAGCATATCAACCACCGGATCGGCCTTTAGCTTGTTGTATGTTAGCGAAAACGTTTAGTGGACGTCTGAAAGTACATAAACTGGACTTCCACGTTGTCTAGCTAACATATTTTGCTTACTTGCCAAGCTAATGCCGTTCCAGATTAGCGTTATTTTGATTGGATAGTTGGCTAACGCTAGCTTGCTCGCAAGCTAACGTTAAGCTTGCTGGTTAGGGCTTGGTGGTGCTGGTGGTTGCAGTTCCACCCATCCCCCGTCTTTATCACCAAAAACAATGGCGGAAACCAGCTAGCCCGTTAGCTGACCAGCTAACTGTTACCAGATTTTTTTTAAGCCATGGGTTTGATTTAATTTTTACCTTTTGGCTAACTACCAATGCAAGGAACCAACGTTATACAATGAACCAGATCAGATGACTGGTAGATTAACTTTCACGTTAGCCAACGTCGGATCTATAAGTTACCCCATGATCATTGTCAACTCAGCATGCCTCTGCTTCACTAATGTTAGCTAGCTGATGTGCGTTTTCAAGTTCCCTAGCGAGGTGCATGGCTGTGATATCAGGATGTAAGTTATTCAATACATCCGGTTTGATGTATTTTTTTCATGGCGCTTAGTAGCTAATCACTCAAGAGTTGTCATGTCCAAATCGCTCAGCTAACTGACAACTTGAGTTAACACCACTATGGGTGCAGTCTGTTAGAGAGGAAGACATGCATAACATGCACACATCCCGTTCGTTGTGTGCATCTAAATTGAAACCATTTTCATAACGACACACATTTGCTATCTCTCTCTTGGACTCATACTTCTAATAGTATTAGATGCGCATTTGAAGACCCCCCCCCCCCCCCCCTATTGTGCCCATCATGTAGGTGAATGAGAACAGTTTATCATAGAATGTAGGGAGTGTCTGTCTTATTATGGTGTGTAAAATAGATTGACAGTAACTTAAGCTCGGACATTTTGGATAGGACACTCCTCAAGTTTGTTTTGGTGCTGTCATAAGCAATGCGTGACTAGGGGCTGACTTCAGGCCCAAAGTATGAGTGAGACTGGATGGGAATTTCAGCGTGATCCTGACCTCAGACTGTGCACCATATTAATGTCATGGCCACTGTCACTCTGGAGTGTATAGGTTTGATTAAAGTCTCAGGCTGTACAATATTCATGTGCTATGTCACCCACAGACTATGAGAAGACAGAGGACCGAGGTGGTGGTGGAACTCCGCAAGGTAACATTAATCTCTGGCTTATTTTGTTTTACTATTCTTTTAGCTGCTCTTTATCTGCAGCATTCACACACTGACACATGTTACTTGCTCCTTGCTCTGATGACCTATATGAATTAGTGGGAATGTGGATGAAGTGACCTTTTCTGTTCGTTTTACCACAGAATAAAAGAGATGAGCACCTTTTGAAGAGGAGAAATGTGCCCCACGAGGACATCTGTGAGGACTCTGATGCCGACGGAGATTTCAGATCGGTATGGTTCCGCTTCACACTTCTTATCTTTCCCTCAGAACATGTCTGTTTATTTGTTGTATACTACTGCCAGGGAATGATAGTCAACACATGTTTAGGTTTCATGTTCTGAGCTTTGCAGGAGTGGGTAATATAGCAGCTCTTGTAAGGTGCTATTGAAGCAGTGGGGATGACAACCTGGCATGAAAAATAGTTTCTGTAGTAACTGTTTGTGTGTTGCCTGGTTTTGCGTGTTAGGGCTATGTCACTGGATAAACATTCAAGAGGTTTAAGACATGCTGACACATTGTTGCTGTGATGCTGTCCTTACTCAGTGCCAGTGGGGTTAGGCAACAGTGTAATACGACATGCAGTTATGTGTGGTGATTGGTGTTTAATTTTTTCCTACAGTAAGAGTTACTTAAGGGATTTGTTATTTTTGTGATTGGACAATTGCCAAATCAAGTGGTTTTTTTTAATGTTTTGGGGGTTATTTGGACACAATACTCCTATTTATTTCCAGTCCTGTTTAGCTGTGTATTTATTTTTATGTGATTACATCTCTGCTTATCACATACTGTCTAGGGTGAGCACTTAGAAACCTTGCTTAGATTTTAGAGAAAGGGTTTGGTGTGGGTGTCATTGAGGTATCAAGTGTGCACCAGAGATGATTATATTAGAGTGTGACCAATATTGGACTTTAGGCTCTGATACCAGTGATAAGATGAAATTACAACAAATCATTTATAATGTAGACTTCTCCTTGGAAATTTCCCTCAAATTAGTCTTTTTTTCAAACACATTGAAATCGTGTTTTGTAATATGAAACTGACCAGAAGTGACAGGCCAAAAATACCAGGCTTTGTGCTCATTTTGTTGATGTGTTACTGGTGAAATATATACCAGTGCTGATAGCTAATATTAAATATGAGCACTGAGATATTGGTCAGGCCCTATTTTGTATTGTTGAATTGAGCCCAAGATGGCCCCAGAAGCTCAGCAGTAATTGTCTCATAACTGCTCCCTCACTATACACTCTGTCCGCACTGATCAGACGTACACAACATCACAAAAAAACTCCTAAAATCAACACCATCATCATTGGGGACTGGCACTGCTGGCTTAAAATGGCCACTCAGCAGTTCAGAAATTAAATGACACTTTCCCACATTGAAATTGCCCGTTTAGCAATCTGTCAACGATCACAGGCTAGTCTGACTCACGGTTAGTTTCCCTCCTCAACCCTTTGCTGCATCTCGACCAATCTATGTTACACATGGGTGCAAAAGAAATCAACTGCTAGCTAACATGCACAAAGGCGAGGCCCATCAAACCCCCAGTTTAATAGGGGCAGCAGGGTGGCATAGTGCGCAGGGAGACCAGCTGTCAGAACACCTCGGGTTCATTCCCCTGTGTTGTTGCTGACCCTGTGCTCTGACCTCACTACAGAGAGGGTCAAGTCCAAAGACTATTTACCTATGTGGAACAATCATGTATGACGTATTATTATTATTATTATTATTATTATCATTCATCATCATCACTATTTTGAATGCTCCCCTGCCCATGCCACCCTCTGATTGATTGGCAATACCAGGTCAATTCTCAGTTTGGTGTGGAGGATCTTGTAACTATAAGTTAGTGAGATTTCACAATCCCTAGCCACCCCAAACTACTCTCAGTTGTGCTTTAGTGAGATTTCCTCCCTGCTTTGTTGTCTTCACATCCGCAAGCAATTCGGGGAATGGGTTCTCTTACAACAGGCAAGAGGTGGACAGATGGCTGCTCACCCTCAGTTGGTACTACCAGGCACTACAGCACTTGGATGTGCTGCCAAGTGTATCGAGTTTGGGAAAGACTGGATATGTGTGATGGGCAGTGCTGTGTTTGAACAATGTTGGCATTTTGGGTTGTTGCCTAACCAATGGTTGAGAATTTAGCCTTTAGTGTCCTTCTTTTAACTCCAGACATTAAAGTTTCTGACCTGATAATTTTCCAAATTCCTGTGTTTCAGCAAAACACCTCGCTTGAAGCAATAGTACAAGTAAGTTGTGTATTTAATTTTTCTGCATTAACCCTGTCATCTGGGCAATAGCTATGAGGTTATATTAATTGCCTTGAGTATCTTTTCCAACAAGATAAACTCATTGTATCCTCAGTGCATCATATTGTCATATAAATAATAATAATATAACTTTGTAAAAAAAGAAAAAATCTTTATAGATGATAATGTGAGCTAACGATTGTTTTAAATGTTCTGTGTGATTTTTGTTGACTGTGTTGTGTTGATTTGCAGAATGCCACCAGTGATAACCAGGGTGTCCAGCTCAGTGCTGTTCAGGCTGCCAGGTACAAACACTCACGCTTGGGCTCTACTGCTTACCATGTCAATTTACACTAGGACTACACAATATTGACGATGCATCATGTTGCAGTTTTGTTTGCTGAACATTGCAGTTGGAATGTAATAAAGATTCACATCTGGTGCACAAATGAATTTGTAAGCCAACTATTCTGCACCACTCCACCTCCATACTTTGTGTAGGAGTTTGTCAGCTAGAAGCTTTTCTCTGTTAGAAATTGTGTCCTCTTAGAAACTGCAGTTGTCAGTATTGCAATTTCATTAAATGAAGGTGTTTCTTCCAGTTGGGCAGCTGTGATTTACAGCTACAGCGAGTCCCTTCTGGTGACAGAATGTTGTAAACGGCATTGCAGCTTAAAGAAAAATTCCACCCTGAGACACTTACACTGTTATATATCATCATCATTTGTGTTATATCCACCTAACCTGCCTCGTCTACTGCAGTTAATGATTTCCTACATTTCCCAGAATGACTTGCCTTGCCTCAACTTGTTGTGTCCAGCCATAGAGACAGTGAGAGTCATAGTAATGGCAAAAGAGTGAGCTTTTCCAGTCGCGAATAAGCGAGTCGACCCCAACGCAAAAATGTCTTGCGGTTGCGTTTTAATATTGAAGCTGCTGTCGGTGGACAGATTGGAATCGCCTCTTCTATGATGGATTTCTCTCTGTGTGATTGTTGAATGTCGTTGCAAAATACTGGCTCTCCAAAGAAGCCCTTTCTCCAGTTCTGAAGGACTGTTACCATTTAGGTTTTAGATCGCTGAACATCCGTTATTTAACACTACTGTAGCTGCAAATATCGTGATGTGACATCCGGTTGTCTTAAATTTCTAATACAGATGTTTCCTGAAGGCATACACTGTAATATGTTTTGTTTATATTTGAATTTTATTAACATTTCTCTCCACTGAATTCTGTGGCAGGTGCTATCATACTGTAGCTGATGTTGTGTAATGGAGTTGGTATTGTGTCAGAAGCAGGGTGATGTCTCCTGTCAGTCACTGAGATTGTTGTGCAACAACAGCAGCAGTGATGTGTAAACACTTTTTTTTCTCCCTTAAACGGTTTCCGTGTGTGTGTTGTGAGTAATGGTCTTTTTTTTATGTCCTTTTTGTTCTTGTAGGAAGTTGTTATCTAGCGACCGTAACCCTCCCATAGATGACCTGATCAAGTCTGGGATCCTTCCCATCCTGGTCCACTGCCTGGACAGAGATGACAAGTAAGATGGCTGTATTTGTGTATTTGTGTGCACACAGCAGTGTACTGTGCTTCTTCACGGAGCGTTATTACAGCAGCGTAGAAGTTCGTCTTTTCCCCAATCATATGATGTTGAGTTATGAAAACGTGCCAGTGAGGGTGTTGCACAGTTATGCAAATGTGTTCCAGTTTTCATCTTCCAGGAATGACAAACCATAAATCTCATCCCCCCCCCCCCCCACACACACACACACACACACATGATCACTTCTCTCATTGCTTGTTGCCTGCCTTTCCACTCCTAGCCCATCTCTTCAGTTTGAGGCAGCCTGGGCTCTGACCAACATAGCGTCTGGTACCTCGGAGCAGACCCAAGCTGTGGTCCAGTCCAGTAAGTGCTAATTTACTACGACACACAGAATATGACAGCAGCATGTTTGTAACACTTTAGAAGCAGATTAGAGTTTGGGAATATCTCTGGGTTTGTATCTCTGGCTATCTCTGCTTGTCATTTTGATGGCGTTTTTAAGATCTGACTCTAAAGACTTGAAAATAGCTGTTATGTATTTTTCCTGCTCTTTGTGTCCACCTCTTTACATCTGGTTTTGAAGACCTTTTCACTTAATGCATTCTGGTGTAATCGGATGCTGAAAGTTGCATCAAATTAAGTGTATGCTTGTACATGGTTAGTTGTGCCTCTCTTCGTGGAGCTGGCAGATTCTCTGAGGAATAGGGTATTGTGACTCACCGTGAAAACAACCTAACAGATCATGAGGTGCTGTTTTAAGTGATTGGAACTGCTGTTGTCTATTTCTTCTTGTAGATGCTGTGCCACTGTTCCTGAGGCTGCTTCACTCCCCTCATCAGAATGTGTGTGAACAGGCTGTCTGGGCCCTGGGTAACATCATAGGTGAGTCACTATCGGTGTGAAAATGAGTGTGTTACAAATAAATCAATTCTGTGTCACTTCCAAGACATCATCGCTCATCATCATCATCGTCGTGTGTGTGCTCTCCAGGTGACGGCCCCCAATGCAGAGACTATGTGATCGGCTTGGGCGTGGTCAAGCCCCTGCTCTCCTTCATCAGCCCCTCCATCCCCATCACCTTCCTCCGCAATGTCACTTGGGTTATGGTCAACCTCTGCCGCCACAAGGACCCCCCACCACCCATGGAGACTATCCAAGAGGTGAGTGTGTGTGTGTGTGAGAGACTGTGCGAGTAAGAGAGCAGCATGTGTGCATGCTAGAAATAGTTAGTAGTGTTTCTAAAGGAAATATTTTACTTTTGGGGAAAAGGTTTCATTTTCCAGCACACTCAATTTGACATGACTCTGAACAGTTTGACCGTATCAGTGATGTGTATTCACCAGTCTTATCCTTATTAATAACTGCAAACAGGGGAAAAATGAAGATGAAAAAGAAAACTAGGTATTTTATGTAATTTGCTTTAATTTCTTTATGTTTTAGAAGTTTGATTTCCTGACTAACGGGACTGGAATGAGTATTTCAGTGACATTACAGCCAGTATTGGTGGCTGTCATGGTATATGTGTGCCACTTAGAGCAGGTTAGCATACACAGAAGCTGACAATCCAAAATTCAGTCAGTCTGCCTGTCTGCCTCAGTGCCTCTCTTTCTTCTGTAGAGGGGAATGTGGTTAATAGTTGGTGTTTGGACAGCAGGGAGAGAGAGGCAGAGAGGATTACTGCCCCATCAGGGGTCTACCTAAGCTGGGAGAATGAGGGCAGATTTAGTGTGCTGATCAGGATTGTTGAAAGTGTTGTAGGTACTGCAGAGCACTGGACCATCCTGCTGTCTAAGCTACGTTTAGCCCTTTATGGAAGGTGTAGGAATCCTATTGGTGTTTTATTGACATTTTATCCACTTAGTGACGACCCCCCCCCCCATCCTCATCCTCATCCTCATCCACTTTCTCCAATGCTTTCCTCAGATCCTGCCGGCTCTCTGTGTGCTGATCCACCACACTGATGTCAGTGTGAGTACATTTGTTATTGTTTAAGTAGGCTTTGATGCCATGGTCATACAATATATTTAAAATATTAACTTTTTGTCCACTAGCAGTGCTATATTCCTAGAAGAAATACTGAATCAGCACTAGTATAGTATTGCTAAATGTATTTGTTCAGCGAGGTTTAGCAGGAAGAGTTCATTCATTAAGCCTTTCATTGGCTGTCTCCAGATCTTGGTGGACACAGTGTGGGCTCTGTCCTACCTGACGGACGCTGGGAACGAGCAGATCCAGATGGTCATCGACTCCGGCATCGTCCCTCACCTGGTGCCCCTGCTCAGCCACCAGGAGGTCAAAGTTCAGGTACGAATAGAAGGAAAGGGAAGGAAACACTTTAGAGGGTGTTTCATGGTATGTGTAGGTATGTGTTTATATGATTCTGCTCTCCCCAATGTCCAGACTGCTGCACTGAGGGCAGTGGGGAACATAGTGACTGGTACAGATGAACAGACCCAGGTGGTGCTCAACTGTGACGCCCTCTGCCACTTCCCTTCCCTCCTCACACACCCCAAGGAGAAGATCAACAAGGTAACACAGCCTGTCCCCTCATGCCCATCCTCTTCTCTCTCTCTCACACACACACACACACACACACACACACACACACACACACACACACACACACACACACACATTCTCTCTCTCTTAAACTGGCAGCATGCTCTATCTGGATGTGATGAAATCAGAGACTCGGTGCTAGTGTGACTGCTGTGTAAATGGTCGTAGATGGGACAGACAGCTAAAAGTAGCAATTCACAACATGGAGAATCCTGATGATGATGATGATGAAGAAGACAAAGAAGAATTCAACTGCTGGTGATAGTTGTAGTCAGCGGGATGGGTGGTGGGGAGGAAGGTGGAATGTGTGTGTGACTGAATGTGTGATACCACTGGGCGGTGGCCAGAGGGCGCTGAAGATCACAGATCTCTGTTGATATCGGAGTGCATCTGAGGCCTGTCACTTACAACAAGAGGCCCTGTCCCTCCCTTTGTGACCTGACCAATGATTAGAGCCTCAGATTTGTCCTCGCCCCACCCACAGCGCCCTGTCTCGACCAGGGGTCCAAACTCTCAGAGCAGACCCCTGGACTCTGATCCAGCTCAGGCACATAAACACACCAGTACCCACGTCTCATTCCTCTATAGAAAACGGTTACTGACTCTATTCATCCTTTCTGTCCTGTAGGAGGCAGTGTGGTTCCTGTCCAACATCACAGCAGGCAACCAGCAGCAGGTTCAGGCTGTCATTGATGCTAAGCTAGTGCCCATGATCATCCACCTGCTTGACAAGGTGTGTGAATTCTCTTATTTACAAATAGATGAGGTGTGAGGTTTTGCAGAGCGTGTACGTAAATATAGTTGGAGGTGTGAAATGCTAACTTTAAATGCATCCATTCCCAGGGTGACTTCGGCACTCAGAAGGAAGCAGCCTGGGCCATCAGTAACCTGACAATAAGTGGGAGGAAAGACCAGGTTAGTATCTTCTTCAAAACTCGCCCTGTCGTCCTCAACCCGATGTGCTTTTACTTTCACCCCTTTCTCTCTTCCTTGTCTGGTCCTTTCCTTCCCTTACACCATTTGGTCTCTTCCATATGCCGTGCTACAGATACAATGTTCCTATGCGGGTCTGAAGTTCATAATTTCCTTTTCACATGATATTTAATACTGACCAAATTCTTCAAATGGATTCAAGAAAATAAAAACTATGGAATGTTAAAATGGATCCCTGTAGAGAGGCAGACAATTTATTGCTCCCTTTAGTAGCATTACAGATTATTCATCTCTTCCACTTTACTGTCTGTGCTTCCCCTAGGTGGCGCACCTGATTGAGAAGCAGGTGATCCCTCCATTCTGTAACCTGCTGACAGTGAAGGATGCCCAGGTGGTCCAGGTAGTCCTGGACGGCCTCAGCAACATCCTCAAAATGGCTGATGATGAGGCCGAAACCATCGCTAACCTCATTGAGGAGTGTGGCGGTGAGTTCCACATACAGTCAGGTTTACTGTGGTGTCTCTTCATCAGTTTAAACCTTTCTTAATACTTTTTGTATGTTAAAGGTGCCGTGCGTATCGGATGGTGTACATGCTAAATATTGTTTTCCTTCCTCAGGTTTGGAGAAGGTGGAGCAGCTGCAGAATCATGAAAATGAAGACATCTACAAACTGGCTTATGAAATTATTGATCAGTTCTTCTCATCTGATGATGTAAGTTACAGTTTAAGACAAAGTTAGGTCTCATTTTCACTCGGAGAAGGGCATGTCCCTGCTGTTGTCACCAATGAGTCACAAGCTGAATCCAGCATTTGACTCTTTTCTCAACATTATTGCACAAGTGTTGATATTTTTGGCTATTTCATCTATTTGACAATATGCATTGTGGAGTCTACAATCAAGTTCAGTTTCACAGTTTAATATCCAAGAAATTACATTCAGAGTCCAGCTGAACTCACTACTGTGTAGACGTAGTAGGAGACAAGAGGGACTCAGACTCAAATTGAGGACGCTCCATCAAGTTTTAAGTCTGTTTTTAAGTTTGAGTTTTCAATTATGGAAGAAAAAGGCAACAAAACGACTGACAAGATAGAGAGTAGTATTGTAAGAGAGCATTTCCTTACAGGTAACACTAGTAACACACCACAATGAAAAACATCAGTCAGCGGTGAAATGTTGCTTTTGAGTCTTAAATATGGTTTCAGAGGTTTTAGAAAAGTAGCAGTTTCTCTTTGCACTACTTTCTTTCTTTCTTTTATTTTTTTTAAACTCAGGTGGACTATTGGTGCAAAGATGCCCACAGTGTCTGCTGCATCATGTTTAGTGCTCATGTCATGTTGCTCTGTCTCTTTCAGATTGATGAAGACACCAGCCTGATCCCAGAGGCCATCCAGGGTGGAACTTACGGCTTTAACTCCACCAACGTGCCAGCTGAGGGATTCCAGTTCTAGAACGCATCTGGGGTATTCTGGAGTTTTGTTCACGATGCAGCACTCTGTTCAACATAAAAAATTAGGAGAGAAAGAGCGAAAGAGAGAGAGAGTGTGTGAGAGAAATTAGATCCATTGTGCTTGGCTCGTGGGATCCATGGCTGCATCTTATCTGAGAGAAAAATGTGTGGATTTCATTTGGCATTCCGGGGGAACCAGCCCAAATGAAGTTTGAGATGGCGAGTGGGTGCGAGTGAGAATGAGTGGCTACATGTTGCAAAAAAGCAAAACATCTACATCGAATGCGTTGAAAGACATGCCGACATAACTTGTGTTATTGGAGCTGTCGTCTTCTAAAAACTGAAAACTACTTCAAATGACAACAAAAAGAAATTGGATGTCTGCCCAGGGAGAACCAAGGACATCCAAACAAATCAAGAGATGTTGAAGTATCACAATACAACAAATCAACAATAACAGTAATTACGAACTGAGATGAAGCATATCACAATTCTACGGTCCTCCGACCAGAGCGGGCGCCACCCTGAATGTGCCCCTCCCCCAATCGGCCACGCTATCAGACATGTGTGTGAATGGACCCATTGTGTATGAATGTCTGGACTCAGTGCTGAGGAGCCAGGTTCATCTCCTCCAACAAGAGGCCCCAATGGGGCACCTCCCTCTCCCCCTGGTGGGCGGGGCCAGGAGTCCGGCTGCGCGTGTCGCATGTGCGAGAGAATGGACGGATGAGTGGTGTGTGCTTGCCTGCGTGCGTGACTGGGAGTGTGCGAGACTGGGTGAGAACTCATGCAGAGAGGAAAAAAAAAGATACAAATACAACTGAAGAAAACAAAATCGGGAAACGTATTGGCAGGAAAGAAATTCTGCCTTTCAAAGAGAGGCAGATCCACAAATCCCTGTAAGGAAGAACTTTGGATATGAAAAAAAGTCATCATCATCACAAGGATTTTTTGTTTTGATTTAATGTTAAGTTAGTATTAATTGACACTGGACAATGCTATTGGCAGGTGTGGAGCAGCAGTGCATTGTATTAAGATGCATTTGGTGGCTTTTGGGCTTTTCTTTTTGCCTCCAGTGTGTTCCTTTTTATTATATTTTTTATTTTCAGCTTTTTAGTTTCATTGCTTGTGTAAAGGTGATTGATGAGGATCATATTCCACCCTCACACCAGAACCCTAACCTACGCACCAGACATGGGCTTGATGCTGTGAAATTCTGACACCATCACTATGATCAACCAAATTACTTAAATGGTCCCCTAGCAAGATTTCATTATTTTTCCTTCCGTTACAGCAAAATCACTGCTTTGCAGTATTGTTGCCATAGCTTCGACTTATCACGGTGGGAAATGAGAAATATGGCCATTTTACGTAGAATTGTGATTCATAACCTTTGCATGTACTAAACTATAGCACAGTTATTTTTTAGGGTATTTTAGTTTCCTTAGGCTGTGGACACAGTGTAATTTTTATTTTTAAGTAAAACTGTGCTGTTTAAATGTTACATGTCTCCCCTTCCCCCTTTATTAGTTTCCGATTTGCAGAAAAAGTCTGAACAGTTTTGCACATGTTCTGCAAAGTGAGGCCTGAAGTCTTTCTGAAGGTGTGTTGGTTGGTTTTGTAAATTTGGCCTGCCAACAACCTCTATAATATGCATCATTCAGCCACAAGCTTTGTTTCATTTCTAGAGTAATCCATTGATGCTTTTTAGGGATAATTCAGAAAATAAAATGTTTTGGTTTTTTTCCAGGAGCAGCAGGAATGAATCTGCTTATGTATCTCAGCTAGACTAAGTGTGGATTTAACCCCCTTTTGTCAAGGTGAAAGGGTGACCCACATGTCAAACTGGAGTTATCCTTCCTGGTTTCTCCTAAAAAATAAACCCATGAACAAGTTTGCTGTACCTTTATTCCCATGCAAATCCTTAGTTCCCTACTCCCCTTCCCTCTTATACCAGTTAGATATCCAAGCTTACCCTATCCCATTTTATTTGTGTTAACTTCAAAACACTGTAGTAAAGGATTACACTTTGTGGTCATAACCTTCTGTTGAACATAGGGGTATTTTTGCAGCATTCCTTGTTAGCAAAGATGTGGTTTCAAATCTAAAAATATGAAGTGGAAATAAAAGGTGGCTTGCTCAACCTGTTTGGAGATAGGCTACAGGATAGGTTGTCTTCGAGAAAATAAATAGTGAAACCCAAATCGAGAGGACTGTGTGTGTGTGGTCTGTTGTGCATCTGCTTGATCCGCAAGATTCCCCATTTTTTTCAGACATACATTCTGATGGTGTCGTGCATTAGCAGCATTACATCTTTGAAGATAAACTTGAGAGCTAAATGAATGATGAATAAGTGCTGCGATCACGCCTTACACTTGGGAAGTAAACGAGACCCACGTCGTTGCGTCACTTTCCGTAACAGTCAAACGGTCTTTGAAGGGGTTTCGTGTTTCTAACCATGTCCGATTTCCTGTAATCGTTCACTTGAGCTAAACTTGTATTCAAATCGAGCGAGCGTGGAACCCAATTGGCCGAATATGTCGCTTATCCGCATGCGCACTACACGGAACATAAATGCTGCCTTCAAATGCTGTCGGAAATATTTTGGTATTACGTACATGAATTGGCCAACATAATACTCAGTATGGGAAAGTTTAAATTTTATGATGCCTGAATTGTCGAGTTGTGGAGTTTATCGACGGGGGCGGAACAGACGGAAACTAATAAAGTAAACAGTCTGATACACATTTCGTCTTTCTGTAGCTGCAGCGCCAAGTAGCCTTTATTTCTATAATATAACATCGACAAAATGTATTTACGTTAGTGGACCCGCTTTGTTATTTACTTAAAGCACATGGATGCTCAACAAGTCTGTATTTACGCCTTTGCAACTGGACGTAGGAGTTTATTAGGGGCATTTGAAGGCAGCACAAGAGCAGTAGGAAATGAAGGATCTGTCTGGAGAGACGTTGCGAGCTGCGATCGGACGGTGAGTTTTGAACTAAACGATCACTTGCATATCAACATCTTTTGATCGTGTGGGTTAGCAAGACAAATGTCAGTAGTTATTCTCTACAGATGTTGCATGTGTCAGCCAGGGCAGTGAAACTTTCTAGCCCTCTAGCTAGTAGCTGGGCAGTTTCTAAAATTACATTTTAGTAGTTTTTTTTTACCAGCCAAATTAATTGTTTTACAATAAACTACAGATGATGTTTCTTTGCCTGATCAAGTACTCGGCACGGCCGAGCTGGTTGGTATTATTTCGCACTCTGTTGGATAAAACAATGTAATAGTTATCTGGGTGGTACGTTTTTGGATTGTATATTTGAACTGTCGCCTGTATTTTTCACGCAAAGTCTGATGTGTGTCTGTCCTTCAGTGGAAGAGGAAACACGCTGCGTCTTGTTTAGTGTCCAGAGAGCGTCACATACCGGGCAAGAGAGTAAATGTCGGACGGTTGTTATGATAACACCAGGGGTGAAGTGGAGGGTAGACTACATCAGTCTAGCTTTACCAAGCTTTTAGGCTGACGCACATCTTGTTGAAAATTCATAGTATCAAACTAAATTGCAATACTTTTGTTTTTATATTTGTGTTTATATTGGCTTTTGTTTGCCTTATGATGATGATCACCCACAGGAAGTCTTAGATGACCCACCTTTTTATGAACCGGAACGTTACTGGACAAAACCATCCAACATGCTTGATGAATGCGCTGAATTGGCTTGGTACCTGTTTGAATCTGGGCGCCACAGACAGATCAGGTTCTGGGAAAGTTGAACAGCCTGTCCTATCAACAAAGTGTGTGTATGTGGCTAGGGACCGGTGGGGTGGGGTTCTGGCATAAGGCCCTCTATTGTCGCTGTGGAGCTGCCTGTAACTAGAGGAGAGGGCCCATACCCACAACAACAATATCGCTGAGCTCCTGTAATAGGAGCTTACCTGTTTTGGCTGTTCTTTTTGTTTTTCAGTAGAGGACATGCTCTCCTAGCACATGCAGCTCCATAGCATACTTTAGTTGGGCAACCCCTGATAGCTAATCCTCCTAACAATGGAAAGAGGGAAGCACTCACTACATAACACTCGTGTATTAACCGATATTGGATGCGTTACAGTCTGGAGACCTTGGCCCTTCTCACAGCCCGGTGTGGGGATGTTTTTGCCCCACGGCCCTGTGAGTTGGGACAGGAACAGAGGGGTAGATCTGTTGATCACCATGACTCGTAACTGGCTGAAATAACTTGTAGCTTTAAGGTGAGAGGCCGCTCTGCTTACACGGCATCTGTGACCGCTTGAATAATGGATTTGACACACTGCCATAAAGCTACTCCACCCATGTGTAGTGAATCAATTGAATGAACATGACACACATTCTTTCATTTATCTGTGTATTTGTGAGCGTTCCTCAAAAAAAAATGCTTTCTCTAATAAAATCCATTCACAGTTGGAGCAAGATGGTGTATTGAGCTGCGAGCTGCCTTGCCATCAATCTGAGCAGGTGCATTGCTTTTCATCCATCCTGCTGCCCTGCCAGACCCCCAAGCCAGCCCTGGGCCTCCACCATGGATAACCTCGAGGAGGACCTGACGTGCTCGGTGTGCTACTCTCTTTTCTCCGACCCGCGAATTCTGCCTTGCTCGCACACCTTCTGTAAGACCTGCCTGGACGGTGTGCTCCAGGTTTCCGCCAACTACTCCATTTGGCGTCCACTGCGACTACCGCTGAAATGCCCCAACTGTCGCAGCGTGGTGGAGCTGCCCCCGACCGGCGTGGACGCTCTGCCCATCAATGTATCCCTGCGGGCCATCATTGAGAAAGTAGGAAAGAAGAACTACTTCCAGTCTGTTCAACTAACTGAAATGTTTATCCTGTGGCTACCTCAGCATACTTTATCGGTCTCACGATCTCACGTTTGGCCAAAACTATTCTGCTGCTTCTCTTTTGTGCTCACCCACCACGTGTTTGTCTGCCCATCTGCCGTCTCAGTACCAAAGGGACGGCCAGCCGCGACCCCCTTCTTGTCCGGAGCACCACAGGCAGCCCCTGAACGTGTACTGTGTTCAGGACCGCCAGCTGATCTGTGGGCTGTGTCTGACCTTGGGGCAGCACCAGGGCCACCCTATAGATGACCTACAGGCTGCCTTCGTCAGAGAAAAACAGACCCCGGCACTCATGTTGGCCAGACTCTCTGACCAGCGATGGGCACAGGTGAGGAGTCAATATGGCCGATTTTGAGTTGGGGAAGATCCACTCAAAAAGCCCATGTGGTTTTCTGCGTTGTCATTGATCTATGGGATGTCAAAACAGATACAATAATATAAATGCATGTTGCAAAAAAGTCATTTATCTGTCCTAATAGTAGCAGCAACCGTTCTGACTTCATTTTGCTGACTGTCCTTGCTGTTCTCTCCCTCTGTCAGGTGTGTGAGCTGGGGGGGCTGCTGGAGCAGGAGAAGGCCCGCTGTGAGGACCTGGTGAGGAAGGACCGGCTGGCCGTCAACCAGTTCTTCCAGAGACTGGAGCTGCAGCTGGCCGAGAAGAGAGAGGCCTACCTGGGGGCCCTGGACGACGCCAGTGCAGAGGTGTCCCGGGCCTATGACCCGCTCATCTACAGGGTGAAGGAGCTACAGGTATGTTTCAGGGATCAGGTCATCATGACTGAATCAACTTTAACCATGATATAAACCAATACTGGTAGTTCTGATCATCATTCACTTGCCTCCAGGAGGAACAGTTGGACCTGGTGTCTTTGGGTTCCTCTGTAGAGGAGGAGGACTCACCGCTGGTGTTCCTGGAGAAGATACATCTGTTCAGAGAGAGGGTTGAGGCCTTTATCAAAACCCCTCTGCCCTCTCTCATTACCCTCTCCATCACCCCGCGGGCAGCAGAGTACCTTCAGCAGCACTGGCCAGCAATGACCATCGGGAGCCTGGAGGAAGCGCCCATACCCAAGGTGTGCTGCTGTGCCAAATGTGGAGGTCAGGCTAGCCTGGAGGGCTGAGACTGCAGGGGGTCAGGGCCTGTGGGGCCTGTGGAGTGAGCTCCAGCCGACTCCCACCTTGGTGTTCCTGGGGCTGCTACTGCTGGTGGCAGCCCTGTGGGTCAACCCTGTCGGGGGAGCGTCCCTGGGTTTCTCTCTGCTCTCTCAGTTCAGCCAGTTGGTGCACGGCCTGAGCAGCGAACTGACCTCGTCTGCTTGGGAGATGGCAGGGTCGGCGTACACAGTGATCAGGGAAGCTGTGACGAGATGGGGTGCTTTCCTTTCCACACTGTGGGAAAATGCCTTCCAGCAGTTGGCCGCCTTCTTCAAGACTTTCAGCTCCCTCTGAAACAGGAGACCAAACTGGATCCATCTCAAACCCTCAGCCTTTATGGACCGAGAACACTTCACTTTCCTAACTCTGTTGGTATCTGGTATGTGCTTTCAGGGGTCGTGTTCAGGTCTGGGGAGGGACGGAATGTGATTTTTGATCATTTCTAGGTTTCAGAATTGCACAGAAAATCTAGAAAATACAGGACTGCTGTTCAGTCCTGATGTTATGTAGCTGTAGACCCAGTCTTCTCACAGAGTTGTGTTGTGAAGTATAATGTTCAGCTGTGGATTGTAGTGGACTAGTAGACTGCCTGTCATACTGCCTGACCACTATCAGCATACATCGTATTAAACATAAACATCAAAATCCTGAAATCTCATTGAGACTGAAGTTTTGAAAAGTGGAATTCTGAACTCTAAGTGTAGGAATATAATACTTGACCTATTGCCTCTTTCTAGTCAAACTATGACACTAAATAGAACCACATATCACACATTGGGACACACGAGGACAGCTGTATGAACACAATGAGTTTGCGGTCATATGTGAAATGTAGAACCTGGTGTACTTACATGTTATATAAGCTACGGCGCTAGAATGGACCCAGACACACGGCCTCCAGAGATCATGTTGTAGTGAGAAACCTCTTTATGGTGCCTTTAACCATCATGCCAAGCTCGACGTCACCTCCACTTAATAGCTTTATATCTATTTAGACAGTTTCCCCAAAAGTGCACTGATAGGGGGTCTGCGACAAACACTTTGATGACACCAAATAGACTGAACAAGCTGCCTGTCAAGAGATGTCAGGACCAATTAGAGTCTGTAAACTGTTAACAAAAATGCTTTATTATCCAAATCTGTTCTAGCTGAATTTGCTACACTGTTTTCAATATTTAAAAATGTTTACCAATAAATCTGGTCTAATGGATCATAATCATTTCTGTCATTCATGCTGGGGGACAATATACAAAAGCCACTTTGAGAGCAGGTCAGGTCACATAGATAAGCAATCCAGTGAGCTCCTTAGTTAGCTGGTGCTTGTTACAATCGTCTCGGAGGTGTAAAATGTATGATCTCCAAGCTCCCACATGATTTCTTAGAACAGAACATGTATTGGTCTTGCTCAAATGTTGAACATTTATGAAAACGACAATTTAAAGTTAAATTGGCAATTTCATTGAGACATTTCCTGGTATTCTATAAAATAGATGTGCAGCGTTTCATTTCAATGTTAAACTGCTCAAAATCACTGTAGGTAAATATCCTTCAGTCTTGAATACCACTTGGGTCACAACAGTGAGATTGAGACTAGCTAGATTAAGAAATTGTTTATTGGTTGAGACAGTATAAAAGGAATAGCAGCATTTCATAGCAAGAAGTTTATTTATTTACATGTGTACGTGTATGAAAGGGATAGTAAAAATCAAAGTCAGAGCAGAGATTGTAGGTTTTCAAGCAGTGACAGCATCGTGCTCTTTGAACACAATGGTTTTAGGATTGATTCCCACGCTCTTGGTGGTGTTGTGTGTTTTGTAGATGCCAATGAGACGATCGGCGATTTCAAACATGTTGTTCCTCAGGGAGATGATGATGAACTGAGCATTCTTGGTTTGCTCCTGCAGAGAGAACGGGTAGAAGAAAAACAAGATTTAGCTCAAGAGATTTTATTCTCAAGAGAGTATCATATGGCACGTTACTGCTGCAAATTGTAACCTGTAGGAATCAAGTGAGCCTTCATCCACAAGGCTATAAAAATAATGGGCAGAGTGGATGCCAACAGTAAAAGGCTTAGTACTTGTTTTGACCCCGGCAACTAAAAACGGGTGATTTCCCTGAATAGTTCCTTCGTTAATCCTGTATTACACAATACAGAGGGATACGGGGATCTCCTGACTCAGGCAAAAAAAAGTTGCAGTTCCTCATAGGTTAGAGCAATTTTGTAATTTGATTTCTTTCTGCAGTCACCGCATTATAGAGCACCCCTGGAGTCAGTGTCTTGCTCAAGGACACTTCAGATCGGTGGATTTTTGCTGACAAAGGGGCTTGAACTTGGGTTATGTTGAAGGGTGGTTTCACTAATCACTACACCATGCTGCCCTAAATACACTTTGAACTTAGTTATGGCTTCAAGCACCATTTCTTTCAACACTTTCATGCAGCAGCAAAGCCCTTTGAGCCACTGGGTGTCATCACCAAATACATGTGAAAATACTCACATAGATGTAACAGGCCACGATGGAGACATTCTTGAAGTCCAGAGCAGCATCTATCTCATCCATGAAGTAGAGTGGTGTGGGCTTGAAGTGGTGCAGAGCAAACACCAGGGCCAAAGAGCTCAGGGTCTTCTCTCCTCCTGACAGGTTAAAGATCTTCTTCCAGCTCTTCTTAGGAGGACGCACACTACACACAGTGGTAGAAAAAGCATGATCAATAGAAATCCAATGCTCAAACCTAATGATAACATGACAAAGACAGAAGCAATGTGCCAAAAATAAGAAACAACACCATATGATGAGTCCACAGAATATGCACCAATCATGTTAGTGCTTCCTTGTCTCTCACCTGAACATGATGCCCTCAGAAAAGGGGTCCAGACTGTCTACAAGCTCCAGCTCTGCATCACCCCCAAGTGTGAGCATCTGATAGTTTTCCTTCAGCTTGTTGGTGATCATGTTGAATCCAGCCATGAACTCGGTGAGGCGCTGCTTGCGCAGGTCCTCATAGCCACGTTTGAAGTTGTCCCTCTCCGTAGTGATCTCATCCAGCTGGGCGACACGCTGCAGGTACAGCTCCTCCTGAGGGAAACAGGGAGAGGAAGGGATGCTTCATAAAAACAATAAATCACTTGATTATGTTTCTCTGTTGACTGCATTCCATACAGGGTTCCTCCAGTTCAACATACAGACTTATGAATATTTTGGTCAATGTTCAACACAATTCACACCGATAGCGTCTAAGCAACATGACTGCCAACTACACTATATCATTATAACATCCAGGCTTCAAGAATTCCAAACACTATGGCTGAAGATTTTTCTTAACAAATAGACCCCGTTTCACATATTGTGCTACCAGTACATAAACGTGTAGTTGTGTTGTGTACAAGTTCAGATTTTTTGTGATTAATGAACTTTTCAAGATTTGGAAATGATCATATTTGTCCAGACTTGTGTAGGTACCCTGTCAGTGGGTTTCTAACTATAGGTCACATGACAAAGGGGTGAAAAAGGCTACAGGAGCCACCTGTACAACATCCCAATCCAACTGCATTTGTGAACAAGTAGGTTATGAAACACTTTTCACTAACAATTTAGTAATGGTGAGCTACATGGATTCCAGACATACGGGGGCCGATTTGGGCAAGCCTATTTTGGGGGGCATCAACAGCTGCGACTGTTAAATTGACCAGTCGCACCAATTTCTGAAGGAACACCGACTAATCTTCGCTTTCAATGCACCCAACAAAATGTGGTAATTTGCTCAACATTCGATAGACAAAAAGTCAAATTCAACTTACTGACTTACATTTAAGCAATAAATGTTTGGGATGGTGAAAGGAATTGGTTGTTGCTCATAGACCTAAGGTTTATTTTAAACCTAAACACTCTCCTCTCCCCACTCACTGCTCCTCACCTCTCAGAGCATTAAACTAGGTGCAGGTGTGAGTAAAATAACACCTCCAGTGGTGGATCCTATAGTATTGAAGTTGAGGAAACCCTGCTTCAGGTATTAGGATGGTTGTGCATACCTTCTTTTTGTATTCAGCAATGGCCCCCAGGTTAGGCTTCATCTGAGCACAGCGGGCCTCTAGAAGGGACACTTTGTTGGTGAAGACGTGGGGATCTTTAATTGCTTCAAGGTCAGCAGGGGTAAGCACAGGAAGTTCCTCGGTTGGCTTGTTGTCAATGGCATGAAGGGACAGTTTAGAGGCCTAAGGAATAGAGGGACAAGGATAATGGGAAATAATGGTCCAAGGAACACACCATTCTCAAACAAAATTCACATGTCCAGATAGTCGAGTGGTTAAATCTGACTCTTCTGGAGCCATGTGCCCCCTACCAGCTAAATGAAAAAACTGTTGTGTGTATGTGTAGATAAAGGCAGGTCCCCAATAAAAGCCAGGTTAAAATATATAGCAGAATTACCAGAGGTAGAAGGAGTCCAAATTCATACAATATTTTTTTTTAAATATTAGTAAAATTATTAAAATATCACAAAACATGATAGCAAAAAGAGTCATTACATTTAGTGGAACACGCTGCCATGTTTATCTCACAGCTTTCATTTCCACTCCTTTTGTTTTGATGCTTTGTTTTCAAGACTGATGACCAGTATGTTCTGGTAGCCTACTAGTAACAATAATAAATATTTTTTTTGGATAAAGTAGTCAATTGTTGTGTGATTATTTCAGCCAGATGTGTAGTGTTAGTATTTT
This sequence comes from Hoplostethus atlanticus, assembly GCA_034670405.1. Classification (NCBI taxonomy): domain Eukaryota; kingdom Metazoa; phylum Chordata; class Actinopteri; order Trachichthyiformes; family Trachichthyidae; genus Hoplostethus; species Hoplostethus atlanticus. The sequence goes on along the minus strand of JAXDDX010000003.1, from coordinate 10,781,864 downwards.
TCAGCTATAGGCCTTAAAAGGCATGTGTATAAATTCCTTACTTACTCTTTTGTTGAGGTAAGTAATAATTATTGGAAGTTTTACAGTACAGACTTCTATGCATTCTGAGTGAAAACACACCTCCTTCTGCCAGTGTTTGATCTTGTTGTTGTTTTCAGTGATGGTGGTCTCTATCTGCTCAATGCGGAGGCGTACACTCAGGGACTCCTCCTGCAGGGCGTGCTCCTGCTGCTGCAGGGCCTTTATCTCTTTCACCACTCCCTGGTACTGCCCCTGCACCTCGGGCAGCGCCGCCTAGGGGACAGGAGGACAATGTGCTACAGTAAGATCATACTTCCGTCTACTTCAGTGACTAAATAGACCAAGTGAGGTGGTCCTGCACAACTAGACAAATGTAACTACAATGAAAATTACAATTTATAGGAATTATAATATTTTGATGTGAATATAATCTGCTAACAAAAAAAATGCACATTAAATAATCAAGTTGATTGCATTGAACTGCATGGTAATCTAGTAGTATGATAAATCTAATTTTCAAATATCCCCCAATTTGATTCAGATCTCATTTTATGAGATCTGTTAATTAGTATTTGTTTTTTAATCATTCATTTAAAACAGAATTGTGTATCACAATAACTAAATTATTATTTGATCACAATATGATTCTATTGAAAGAAGACAAATTATGAGCCATTCTCAAACTTGAACACCTACTGGAACTGATCCTGCAATAATAAAAAACACTTTGATAAAGGGTAAAAGGGCACGTTGACTCAGTGCTGACCTCAGCCTCCTGACAAGCCTTCATGATCTCCCCAGCCTCCTCTTCCAGTTTCTTCAGTTGCTCCGTCAGGTCAGCCATGGACTTCTCATTCTCCTCCAGCTCACCCTGCACACGAGTCACACTGTCCTCACACTTCTTCATGTTGCTGCAGTGGGCAGATGGACAGAAAGACACATTAAGGAATAAGACTGGGTGAGAATGATGGCGTGTGTGCGTGAAAAAGAGCCAGTCACGTTGCACATTGAGACTTGCCATACACAACTGCCAGCCTTTGAACATGCAAACCATGGTTAAATACATGTGACTGACTGCTTGTCGCTGAACTACACCCATCAAGATGGCTAACAGAAAAGGATCTCAGCCAAGTGACGGTATTTCAACTTAGGGGTGTGTAACAACACATTATGTAATAACACTGCATTATGTAATAACTCAACAAAATGTAATACATTTTCACTTCATTATGTAATAACACCCGCATTTTGTAATAATCTGCTGCATTTTGTAATAAACAGCCTGAATGCAATATGTAATAAATTTCCCCGCATTTTGTAATAAATTATTACATATTGCGGTGGTTATTACAAAATGCGGGAGTTGCACTTTTTTTGATGAAAATGTAATAAGGTGCATTATGTAATAGCCAACCAAAATGGATGTCTTCATTCATGAAAATCATTATAACATAACAACAATGTTTATTTTATACATTCTAGCATGAATCATACTGACTCAAAATTCATTTTACGCATTGATTGCTGTTGTCCATATCCCATACATAAGACCCAAAGGGTACAGGTCACAATAATGGTTAATTTCAGATCTGTCAAAAAATAAATAGCTAAATTAATTGAATATATATATCAAACATTCCTTTAAATATACTGCATGATGATGCTCATGCATCTAATTCTAATATGTGGTAATTTAACACATTAACATTGTGAAAATGTGTTCTATTCACTTAATGTTTTCTGTTTTGTGCATACATTGTTATACCCTTCCACTTGGCTGGTTAAATGACCAGACAGCATATGCATCAAGAATGTTGATTGTATTATTGTTATTATTATTAATTTCCCTCATTATCACATTGTAAATGTATGTAATACTTTCTAACAGGCCTGGTAGCTATTGCTAATTTTCTCTAAAATGCTCAAACTTGCCAAAAAAAAACATGTCAGCAACTTAGTTTGTTCATAAATGAGTCAATAGAATAGTTCACAATTTGTAAAATATGTGAACTATTCCTATGAATACATTCCTATGATGTTAAACAGAGTGAAGGAAAAAAACATTTTCCTGTCAGAAACTTTCTAAGACCAATATTATCTGCTAGGTGAGTGTTGTCATTGCTAACCAGCACATTGTTATTAGCATAAAGGTTTGAGCTTTTATCTTTACACTTTTCATATTAGTTGAGAAGCTACTCTACAGTAAACTCTAAATGAGAGAAACTCTAAATCCAATGCTTTGCAGAGAAATAACATTTCATTCACACTCAATATCATAGCCTACCTTTCAACATGTTGCCTTTCAACTAGTGGCCAGTGATAGATACTACAATTTATTCTCCCTCTTCCAAGGCAATTCAATAACTTTATTTATAGCACTTTTTTTTTTTTAGCACGGTGGCAATTCAAGGTGCTTTACAAAGATTAAGACAGAGGCAATTGATATATAGACAATTTATAAGAAAAGACAATTGATTTATAAGAACAATGAATAAATAAAGAGTGGTGTAGGGCCTAGATAAAAACTAGATTTAAAATAAGTTTAACATTTTTTAAAGAACTCAAATAACTTAACTAAAAGCATCCATGAACAGTGTGGTTTTGAGTCCTGATTCAAAAGTTTCGAGGGTTAGGCTATTTTTTAAGATCGACAGGGATTCTGGTCCAGAGATGCGCAGCATCTTGAGTGACTAAAGGTTGCTTCACCAACTTTAGCCCCGGCACTGGGCACTACTAGCATCCTACTCCCACTTGACCTGAGAGACCTGGCAGGAGTGTACTCCTTAAACATGTCTGTAATGTATTTTGATCCCACTCCATGTATTGATTTATAAACAAGCAGCATTTCCTTATATTCAATTCTGTGGCTGACGGAAAGCCAGTGTAGTGACTTAAGAATCAGGGTGATGTGGTCTGACCTTTTGGTCCCTGTAAGAACTCTAGCAGCTGCATTCTGAATAAGCTGAAGCTTTTTGATGGTCTTTTGGGGAGCCCTGTCAAAAGACCATTGCCGTAGTCAACCCTGCTAGAAATAAAAGCTTTAATGTGGCGATTTAGACTAAGATCAGAGTGAACTATAACGCCAAGGTGGGCACCACAGGTCATAGGGGTCTAATTTAATATTTAGCTTAATTGTTAAAATTGTAATTGTACAGATGAAGACATCCATTTTGGTTGGTTATTACATAATGCACCTTATTATTACATTTTCGTCATAAAAAAGAAAAACTCCCGCATTTTGTAATAACCACCACAATATGTAATAATTTATTATAAAATGCGGGGAAATTTATTACATACTGCGTTCAGGCTGTTTATTACAAAATGCGGCAGATTATTACAAAATGCGGGTGTTATTACATAATGAAGTGAAAATGTATTACATTTTGTCGAGTTATTACATAATGCGGTGTTATTACATAATGTGGTGTTATTACATAATGTGTTCAGTTACAGGGTGTTTACTTTCAGGTGGTTTACAGAATGCAGTCATCCATGTTACAAAGGCACATGGGACATTTACCAAGACACAGGATCTGATGTGTATTAGGGCGAGTACATAGTAGGAATCTTGACTTGGATAATAGAGGAAAGGTGGGTGAGTGAGAGTGTGTGTCAAGTGGTCACTTCCCATCCTAGATATTTTGTTAAACTGGAATCATGGCATGGAATCAACAGTAAGTTCTGCCCCCCACAAATCGATCAAACCTGTACTCATTTACACTTCACCTGCACTACACTGACATGGTACCTATAGTGACACATTAAGCTCCCAATGTTTTCAGAACTCAACAGCAATCTCCTCAACAACAGACTAATGGGGTTTAAGCAGTCCGCTTAGCACTTCAGAAAACAAAATACAATTGAGTTGTTGAGTGAACCCATATGAGTATCAGCGTGTAAACGTATGTGGATGCCAAATGTATGTAAGTATAAAAGTTAAACATGTACATTTCCTTACCGTCCGGCAGTCTTTATGGCCACCTGGGCCTTGGTGATGGTGGAGGAGCAGTCATCCAGCTCCTTGTTGACCTTGTCCAGCTTGTCCTGCTGGGCCTTCAGCTTGTGGCTATTGATGTCCACTATCAGGTTGTGGAGTCTTTTCACCTCAGTCTCCACCTTCCCTGCCTTACTAGATGCCGCCTCATAGTCTGGGAGAGCAGGGGAAGGAGAGAGAAGGTTTTTAATGACAGTGCCAACTGCAGTGATTTTACACAGTACTAGCTGCCTATTAATGTTACTGCCTATCCAATATTGCTATGAGCTAGTTTATGCTTTCAATCAAACTTTTTATGTAGCACATTTCATACATTAAGATGCATTGTAATGTGCTTAACATCAGATAAAACATACAAATTCAAGTAGATAAAGATAAAAGATTAAAAGAAACACTAAAAGAGATAAAAAGGAAAGGAAATAAAATAATAAAACAGACATGGCTTCTTTAAACCCTGATGAAGGCAGCATTGTCCAAATAAATCTGTGCATCGGAGCTATGACTGAGCACTACCTTTTTCTAAGTGTCTAGCCCCGCTGGCCTGACAAGTTACAAGTGTTTTTTCCCCCTTTTATTGTTCAGAGGACCCTACCATTCTTGAAGGCCCCCAGGCTTTTCTCCAGCTGCTTCTGTTTGGCCTTGTCTGGGGCAGCAGCCAGCACATTGGCCTCAAGCTCCTTGATCTGGGGCCTCAGGTGAGCCTCCTGCTCAGCTAGACTCTGAAGGAGGGACATGAGAGGACAGAGAGGAAAAATAGTCAGCCTCACAGACGTACTAAAACAGCAAGTTACACTGAATGTATTGTCACATATTATCATTACTGGCTGTGAATGCATCCAAATGAGTGAGGGAGAAACAGTGAGTGATAGAAAATGATGTCCTGTGTGTATGTCGTACAGTCATGCTGTTGGTGTATTTCTCTAGGGTGTTCTTCATATCTCTGAGCTGCGGTTGGAGGCGCTGGATGTTCTCCTCCAGCTGCATCTTTCTCTCCTGGCAGCCCTGCAGCTTCACCACCTTCTCGTTGAGCTTGCTCTCCATACGGTCAAGCTACAGAAAACACAAACACAAAGTTATGTGTTGTAAAATAATGGCCTTCCATGGTGATTATCAGATACCAGAGACCTGCTGTGTGCATGTGTGTGTGCACACATCACTCACCTCCTCCTGGGAGACCTCAGTGCCAATGGAGGAGCCCATTCTGCCTTTCATTGCTCTTCCTCCTCCAGTCATGGTACCTGTGAGGGACATACAGGACAATGGAGGGAAAAAAAAAAAAAGGTCAGACCAGGACCAAGAAGATGACCGATAAGAACAGAAAGATAACTTCACTGAGTTAGTTAGGAGCCAGAAAAAAACAGCTAGGTGAGTAGTTCTGTCCACCCACCAGCCATTTCAATGATCTGTCCCTGCAGGGTGACCACTCTCCAGCGCTTGTCCCTCTGGAAGGCCAGCCGAGTGGCCTGCTCCATGTCCCGGGCCACTATGGTGTCCCTCAGGGCAAAGTAGAAGGCTGGCCGCACACTCTCATCTTTCACTCGCACCATGTCAAACAGACGAGGGATGTTCTCTGGAGTGGGAATGGGAGCCATGTTCTTCTCCCACACCTTCATCTGAGTGGTGGAAGAAAATCAGAAGGAAGTGGAATATTTTTATTATATCAGAGGAAACACGAGTAGCTCAACACAAAAAAAAGGTTGGCACAGATGAGCACAGATGTTCAAGGAAGTGTGTTCCAGAAACCCCAGCAGCAAACCAATAAGATTTGTATAAGTGCTTGAAGATACTGAAGTAGTTCATATAGCAGAACTCAAATTGAGCCAGATCATTGTCTTGACAGACTACTGGCACAGAGTGTAGCCTGCAGCATGGATTGAGACACAAGAGTTTACGCTCTTATCTCCAGAAGTGTGTAATTCCCAAGTTTAATGATCTTTACCTTGTCAAGACCAATAAAGGTAGCAACCCCAATGTTCTGTGTTTTGAGGAAGGTGACACATTTCTGAGCCGTGTCAATGGTATCCACTAGAATGTTGTCCAGAGCACCACAGCTGGAGGAAATGGCCACATCATACTTCTCATCTATGGCTCCCAGGTCCCCCTGGAAATATAAAAAATGAATCAATCAAAAAGTCTCACTATGAATGTAAGCATTCACTACCTGGAATGAAAACAGTCTGTTAAGTAAATTTGAGCACTGAGACCACATAACAGATAAGGCATATTGCTGAGCAGTGTTGGCTGTAGATATCTGTATAAATGGGGTGTGAGGATCATTTGGATTCTGAGACCCAAGTTGCTGCTGGGACCGTTACTGGATTAGTTCCAGTAGGTGTTGCAGTACAACGACTTATTTGGATATGTCTATCTTGATATTTGGACAACTGCTGTACGTGCAATTTAATTGTTATTTTTTGGGGAGCCTTAGCAATAAGGTGATAATTTAAGGTGGTATTTCTGGCTTTAGGGTGAATTTTCCAGCCGTAGGGTGGGCAGGACAACTAAATGCATGTGAAGGAATCACCGTTGCTGAGTGAAACCCTATTCGGACAGGATTAGTTTAACAGGGGGAGATGTAATGTAATCATTACTGGTGAACATCCCGCCCTCTTTTCCCTCCTATAAAATGCCCAGTAAAGGTAACCTGTCTGAATTGACATCCCTGAGATTGTTGGCGAATATTTTGTCATTTCCTTTGGGAAAGGACTCTTTCAGTGTTCACCCAAAACTGAGATCACATCCAGTCTCAACTCTGGTCTAATTGTGACTTTTCTTTGCTCTGCAGCCATGCTGTATTGATATTGTTCCACCATGTCAACATTACAGAAGTTATTTATGACACATGGTACATTTTGGTGTGATAACGTGTAAATGGAGTAGATACTCCCAACTGTGTAATTGTGGAGACTGGTTAGATATCCCTTATGCTGTGCAAATTGTGCTTTAACATTACAGATGTCCTGTGTTAGCAATTGCAATGCAGAATTCTGTCCAAATAGGGCTTAAGCCTGTATGTTAGTATATTGCAGGAGTATTGTTACCAGTCTTCCGAGGATGCCAGGGATTTTGCCAATCTTCTTCTGTTGCATGAGGGCATCCAGGACCTTGCCTCGGCTGCGATTGGAGGACAGGGAGCTCTTTGCTTCCTCCACCTTCTGCCTCATGTCCCTCACCACTTCCCTGGTCTCATTATCCACCTGCATCAGCTGCTCCAGCTCTACTTCATCCTGGAGAGAAAAGGGGAGGAGCGATAGAAGGACAGGCTGATACAAGTGACTCCATACACTCAGCAGATACACTAAACAGATGTACCCTGAGAAAGCCAGTCTAAACATAAAGCTGATGTTCAACTTTACCTTCTTGAGCTCTTTTTCAGACTGCGGTATCTTGACTTGCAGGTCTTTGATGGCGGTGCGGCGCTCCCGCAGGGTGTCTGAGGTCGTCTGAAGTGTCTGCTTGGCCGTGTTGAGCTGGGTCAGAGCTGTGTTGTGGCGACTCAGGTAAATGTCCAGCTCTGACTGAGCCAGGTCCATATGCGAGCGAGTCTCGTTCACCGCCTTGCTCAGCTCCATCAGCTCCTTTTCCTTGGTCTGGAGGCATAGGGGAGAGGGAAGATGAGAGATAGAAGATTGATGAAATGGCTAGATTTCACAAATGATGCAACGTGCTTAACATGCAAGGTTAAACAAAGTGTGAAACCAGCCAACATATATACACACATACCTCTTTGTCCTGTTGCAAGCCACTGGTCTCTTCTTTCAGACTCTCCATCACCTCCTTTAGTTTCCCCTCCTCTTTCACCTTCTGCTTCTCCAGCTCGTCGCTGCAAGCTGTTGCCTCAGATATGGCCTTCTCACTACTGGCTGGCACATTGCGTACCTCCTCCAGCTAAAAGGCAAGAGACAGGAAGAGGTTAAAATAAATAAATAAATAAATAAATAAATAAATAAATAAATAAATAATAAAAATGCATCCAAATCTGGATCTAAGCAACACCTACTGCACCTGTCAAGGTTCAACTTGAGGACTTAACTCTTAAATACACTCACAAATCACAGTATAATAGCCCTCTACATCATAAATTAGAGGATGGCAAGATAAACTAAGTTAAAGAGATCGCAATAGAAAAATCAGAAGATCAGGGGTGGAAAATAAATGGATTGAATAAGCTTGGTGTCAGTTACAAGCAAACTGTGCTAGACTTTGAGTAGAAGGCCAAAACACACAACTGTAATCAACTATAAACACACAGTCAAGACTGAGCAAGCCCTGGTTAAGACTGGCACAACAGTCTGCCGCTTGGCACGGCTGAGACAAGAGAAGGAGTGGTGTGTGTGTGTATGTAGTCTATGTTTTGTAGGGTTAACTGCGGGTGAAAAGTGAATGTGGCTGCTGGGAGTGTTACACAAGCCAGGCCATAGTTGACTACCACACAGCAGAACACTGCTCCCCAGAGGTCTGCCTGCCTCTGCCCAGCTCCCCCTCTAACCAACACATTGCCAAAGCACAGCTACTGTGGCCGGAGCAGCTAGGATTTTAGAGCTGGGAGAGAGGGAGATGGGATAAATTGATAAACTATATTTATGTTAAGAGCTAGGAGGGAACTCTTAACTTTAGGTGTGTGTGTGGGGGTGGGGGGGTGAGCACACAAGTTAGAGAAAGACAGAACCTTAGACTCAGAGAAGGACAGAGCTTGAATAACAGTGAAATGGAGTGAGAGCGCTACTGGTGGGCAGCTTAGTCACACAGACAAGCAACCTACTCCAACTTGCTTGTTACGCCCCCTAGTGGTCAGCGAGGAGAGATTGCCATTCTGGCCATGAAATGTGATGGCAACAGTTTTATACACCTTTTATTAATTCCCTGTGATTTATCTCAATTGACAAAAAATAAAACCTTCACCTAGAAAAAAATCAAAACCAAAGTTGCATTATGCAGAGTTCTTACACATTTTCCCATCAAATTTCATGACTTTTCCATGTCATAGGTTACAATTTCCCAATATTTATCAGTGGCCATGTTCAAATGTTTTTTGTTGGACAGCCCATTTGAATGCAACAGGATGGTTTTGGCTAGCTACAACCATCACATGGGACTTATGTAATCAGATCATTTGCTACTTGGGTTATTATTCCTTCAGAAGGTAAGTCTACCAGGAGCTTGATTTGAACACTTGATTGACTGGAGTGAAGAAAAAATGATTGAAAAGAACCCACACAAACAAAGAACAAATTTATGACATATCAAAAACATCTTTGATATGTTTCATTTTGCCAAATTTTCCCACATTTTCAAATGCAAACACTTCCAGGTTTTGTGACTGTGGGAACCCCGATTATGCAGGCAAATAACAACAATACCACCTAAATTAGAATCAAACAACATATGCAATGTTACTATAAGAAAAATGTTATGTTAAAATATGAAAAGATAGTATGGTTAATAATAAAAGATAAAGCAGACCGATCATTTATGGTAAAGATCAGTGCGTTTCATAAGCTTGAGACTGTGAAACATGGGCCTGTAAAGTGACAGATGCACCCCAGCAACTGTCAAAGCCAGAAACCAGGCCAACTGACTCAAGGTCCAAACTGCTGATTCTCCAAATGATACTAATAAATCTAATGGAAGTAAAAAATTATTTGTTTAATAAAAATTTGCAACACACCAATTACCTATATACAGGATTCTGTAAAGCCATTGAAAAATGCCCTTTCTCTAGGCCTCAGGACAACAGACCATGTGTTTCTATAAGTGAGGGAAATTGTATTTCTAGTGCCCATGTTTCTTTTTTGGCCAGGGGACAAAATAAACAGAATAAAACTGAAGTGTCATACCACTGGTACGAGCTTGTCTTGACTCACAGTGCAACATTGTGTTTGTTTATGGGAATATCCTGTAAATTACGCACAAAATTGGCCACAATTATGCTTTCCTGACTTATAGATTGGAAGTACCTTTCTATGACCTAAGCCTTTGCACATTGCGAGAATGCCCAATATAATATGTTGTCAAAAAGTGAAACGATCATAGCTACTGCACTGGCAAACAGAAAGACTAAGTCAGATTAAGTCACTGAACCGTGTGTAATTGTGGCACGCACCAATTTAACAGCCAACACACCTTTTCTTTGTCCTTCTCCAGCTGCTTCTGCAGTTTTTTGGTCTTGCTCTTGGAGTGTTTGAGCTTCTCACGCACTTCCACGTCCTGCAGGTCGAGCTGGGTGAACCTCTCCTTCTGGGCCTCAATATACTTAGGTCAGCTTGTTCTGTTTCCTGGTGGAGGAACAGTACATTGGTTACCCTTGCTCAAAGTCAATCACTGGAGACTGAAATATCAGATAAAATATGTGAAATAAAAAAATAAAAACAAATACATTGGCTTTTCTGTTTCACTTTTTGCCACAACAGAACAGGCCTTGTTGCTAGCAATTGAGAATGTTTCATAGTTGATATTCACAGTCAGCCTCAGGCACTACAGGGCTCCTATCCATTTTCCATTTCAAAATTCCATACTTATATTGAACTTGAAGAATTTGGTGATTTTTATGGTGGTAGCAGCCAAAGCCAATTATTCTTTACAACATTTATCACAATATATGAAATGACAGTGCATTTACAATGACAATGCAATTTGTTGTATGATATATTGGGACTGAACAGCAATATTGTTCTATACGTTTTACAGACTTTTGTGCCATTCACCTGGAAATTATCAGATTTGTTATCTACCTTTTCCCCCAGAACTCTGCCTCTAAACAAAAGTTATCACAACTAGAGGGGTCCCCACAACAACCAAATAATTAGCAACCTACTGAACACATCACATTGGTAAAAAAATATTTATGACCCTACTTCTCCACATTTTTGAGCTCTTGGTTCTTTTCCTCCATCTCCTCTGTGATCTTTGTGTTTTTCTCAGTGAGTTCCTTCGTGTCCTCCAAGATCCTCTGCTTTTCGTCCTCTTTATCCACCACACGCTTCTGCAGATCATGACTAATGGCGAGAGCAAGACAGCAAAAACCAATGAGACATGTAAATTATTTATACATAAAAAAGGGCTAAGAGGTCAGCCACCAGCCTTCTGCAGGACTGAAAGTACAGGACAAAAACTACACATTAATTGAACTGATGGGTGCAAAAGTTTTGAATTCGGTCTCACTGTTGATTCCCAATAGGAACCAAATGGAAACATGAATTGCTGTTTAACTTGCTGGTTGCAGAACAGTCTGAGGATACTGGTATACTCACACATAGTACTGGCATAGCTGGCTCTTGTATTTGAAGATGTCATTCTCCAAGGTGAGGAACTCCACAGCATTGTTCTTTTCTCCCTCTAAAGCATTCTTCTCCTTTTCCACAAGCTTCACTCTGTTCAGCTGGGACAGACAATGAAAATATCTTAATACCTAATATCTAGTGACATCACACATATAACACGTATCACAATATATGAGTACTCAATTATGCACAAAAGAGACATATTAAGAAAAAAAGCTTTATGTAACTGAGACAGAACTAACAAAGCCCTATCCATCTTCCTTAAAATGATTTAGCGAGCCACAACAGCATAAACCCATTAATGGCAAATTGACATGTGTAGATGCAGACCAAACAAGCATGACATCACAACATCTATTGCAAATCACATCTGTTCCTCACTGACCATCAACAGCTTCTTCTACAGCCCACTTATGTTATATTAAAAAAAAAAAAAAATTTTAAAAAAAGGCAGAAAGAAAAGTACAAAAAAGTACAAAAAGAGCTGTTAAACATTGTTCTAACCTCCCCTTCATGCTAGTGCCACAACACAAACATTTGTGATAAAAGCTATAATCAAATACATTTGTTTCTAAAAATATCCCCTGCATCCTGTTCTTATTTGTCTAGTAGAAATTGCTGACTGCAATGCAACTGCTTAAAAGTGTAAAACAACGGATGATCATGTTATTTCAACATACTGCCATCTTTGGAGGTGTGTGCAGGATGATTATTAACTACCATGCATGAGAACCAGGTGTCATGTCAGGGGCAGTTGGTCCAGCCAAGTCACAACTATCCAGATTTCACACCAACACAACTCTATCAAGTTGTATTATTTTACATCCCTTGATACATGCATCAAACGTCCTGAAGCTAAATGCTGAAGTATCCAAACACAAGTTTAGAAAAACGGGGGGGAGGGGGGATAAATAAATAAAAAGGCCTTCTCAGACTCAAACTCAATGTGGACAAGTAACAGTAGTAAAGTAACAGACAAGTAAAGAAGCACAGCAACTGCTGGACTCAGACCATAGAAGGAGTATCACGATGTGAGGCCATGATATGTTATTTAAGTAGCTGAGTGTATCACCTTCTCACCCCTCTGCTCATTGAGCAGTTCAACACGGTGGGCCAAGGTCAGGATGGGCTCCTTCAGGCGACAGGAGCCAATAATGTCCTCCATGTACTCCAGCATACCCTCATCATGCTCTGTCTGACCCTTAGGTTTCATCATGGCTATCTGCTCCACCTCACCCTGGGTGGAGGAAAAAAAAACACACAACACACACACACACAAGTGTAAACATCCACAGAAACCATGGCGCTAGAAATCTAAATTAAATAAAAGTTATTACAATTTATAATCTCAAAGAATAAAATTAAATAAAAAAACATGAAACATGTACACTACACTCACACTTAAGAGATGTGGGCAATTGAGTTCAGTTCCTCATATGCTCTTGCAATAATGTTGCTCTATCACACACACAACTCAGCAGATATTCATGCAATCATGTACACCACAAAAATTAAGATTTGGAAGGCCCTTTGAGAACACAGTGGATTTACTACTTAGAGGAAGACAGGATAATCCTGTGTATAATATTTTAATATAAATACATAAAAAATAGAGGGTGTTAAATTAAAATGTTTCATAACTCATAACTAAAGCTGAACATGTTATTCAATCTGGCAACCATATGAAATTAATTAGAGTATCAGACAAAAGTTAAAACATGCCTAAGAAGAGAATTAACCGAAATATTCATGTTGTAGTAACCATGTGTCACCTCAACTCACATTAATTGCATCTGTTAAAACTACACCACCTCCTTATCAATGCCCACCAACGTTCCCAGGACTGAACTCACAATCAGATAACTTTGTATATGGAATGTGTGTGAGTTTAGAAATAATAAAAGTGATTTCAAAAAGCATTCAATAGCATGCCAGTTTTGACTTACAGATACATTTCAGTTTAATTTCCAGGTATTGTACATGCACATGCCTGGCCCACAATTTAGAGAGAAATTTCAAAAGTTAATTTCACTTCATTTTTAAGACATAGGTAGGCATGGAATGACAAAATTACTACACAATAATAAATGTTAAAATACATTAAATCCACATATGCACAGGCAAAAGTAAAAATCTTCACTCCTTTCCTATCTCTATCAAGAAAAAGGGCGGCCTACATATTACTTTTATTTACAAGAGAAAGGAGAAGCCTGTACAGGAGGGGGAAAAAATCCCACGTCATCCTCTGCTCTTACCAGTGTACAAAAAGACAGCTTTCCCTTAGCCAGAGGCCTGGAAAAGTGACCTTGGAGAACAAGCTAAAACCTCTTGCCATAGTCATCGCAGCCATGTCATAGGCAGAGAGCTCAAAATCTCTTTACATCCAAGGACACAGAGTGACAATGGACATGCACAAACAATCAAGCAGGACACATTTAATGAACCGACCAACATCAAAACCACAAAGTTTTCACCTAATCCCACCAAATACTATATCAAAATAATTTTGGAACAACAAAAGTTTGATCTGCCATTTGGTTTTACTTTGAGATGAGTCATCGCCCCTTAGGCCTTAAGTTAATCAGTAATAATGGGTAGGTCATACAAGTAATACAATCAAAAAGGGTAACAGTGGAACCAGAGAATTGGTTCAAACTAAGTCTAACGCAATACTAAACTGAAAATGGGATTACAAAAAATAAAGTTAAAAAAAAGAAGAAATATACAAAACTGCCTTTCATTCACAGTGGAGAAAAAAACAAAAACAAAAGTAAACTAATATCAAAGCCATGATAATGGAGGGTGTTCGATCCGGCCACACTGAAGCAGCACTGCCAATATTGGGGTTGGGGTCTATTTTCACACGCCAATATTTACGTGCTGCTAAAGCGTGGCAGGTACATGGGAGAGGGAGGGGAAAGGAGGTCCAACCTGTCCCCACTGGTGGGTCAAACATACCACCAAGCAACCTACTGCAAAATCAGCATTGGCTGTTAAACTACAGCTGCCCACATCCAGGTCCTTGTATGGGTAAAAATGATTTTTTCCTTAAAATTCTAAAGCAGCAAATAATGGTTCGCATCTTTTCCACATTGTTTCAAACCATGATGCGCTGCTATAGCAGTCTAAGGGCTGGCAGAGGGCACATCCTCTCCTTTCCATTTCAGTGCAACAGGTTATTCCCACAAACAGGCATGGCTTTGGGATAGCCATGAAACATTTGACTCAACGAGGGCTGGGAAATGGGCAGAGAATGCTGAGCAGGAAAGCTTTGACAGAATGGGATGGTCATAGCAGGGATAAAAAAGTAAAGCCAAAAGTAGAGGAGGAAATTACATGAAAATATAACAATTACCTGTAAGATCAGGAATCTGTTGTGGTCTAGGTCAATACCATGGCTTCGCAGTAGAGCCCCCACATCTTTGAATGTGGCTTTCTTGCCATTGATATGGTAGGCTGAGGAGTTGTCTTTGTTGGCAGTCCTGGAAACATAGAACTTGCTGTTGGGGATGACTTCGTAGTCATCTCCTTCCTGGCTCAGAGGGGGAGGGGCAGAAGACAGAGCAGCTTAGATCAGAACAGTCCAGGAAAAACTCAAGCAACTCCAAACATCAAATGCCAAGACTGGTAATATTGACAAATCCAACGAAGGGGATCAAATAACATAAGAAAATGCATCCTACATTAAGAACAACAATTAAGTGAGGTCTGTGACCTTTTGATACACAACTGACATGTTGACATGCCATATCACTATTGGAGTGTATTTTATCAAGTTACATTTACAAAATAAAAGCAACATGTTTGGATAAACTCATCAGATTATACATGCAATGCTAAAATATTGGGTTTTACAGTTTCTTAATTTTAAGGACTGGTCTAACAATTTAAGTCATGTACACCAATTCTTCAAGACATTCTGGCAAATCTCAGAATTGACAGGTTGTAGTGCAGGATGAGTTCACAGACCTATGCCATTAGTTAAACAACTTGATGTTTTGTATACTCTGAAATAATGGGTGAAACAGCATGGTTCATATACTTAAAAACAGTGATCTAGACAATCACCTTACTCACACCCCCTGTGGCAGATCAAATAAAAACATGATTAACTCTAATGAAAAACAAAAAACCCCAACTACAGTCAGTTTAGATAGTAATTTATGTTGTAATGTAAAATGGCTAATTTAAAGTCTTAATACAAACACTAAAATGACTTAAATTTCACAATACAAACAAATAAGTAGACCCTAGTAAGTCAATGGCTCATTCAAAAATTGTTAAAAAATTAGACATAAATTATAGCAACATTATGAATTGACTATCGGATTTGTGGGTGTTAGTTTTGACTTTCAGTGTGTTTTAGTCACTGGTGTGAGAATAGTGACAAGTGCAGCTACATTATTATTTTTTATTATTTTTTTCCAAAAATACTTGAATACATGGGACTACTTCCAGTCAGTCTTTTCAATAAGACTGATTACTTTGGGTGTAGCCTGTGTGTGTCTGTATATATATGTGTGTGTGTGTGTGTGTGTGTGTGTATGTGTGAGAGAGATACCTTGTCAATAATCTTTTGAAAATGCACCTTCCACAGTGCAGCTTTGCACATCTTTGTGTTTATCAGAGCTGTGAATCAGCACAGAGAGCTTTTTCGATCTGATCTTTTGGGCTCTGTATCCAAATACAAAGAGCATTGAATCTATCACATTGGACTTCCCACTCCCATTTGGACCAATGATGCAGGAAAAGCGCTGGAGAGGAAGGTGGGAGAGGAAATAAAAAACAAATAAAAATCAATAATATAAAAATATGCTGAATTCACATACAAATACATGCCATAATACCAAAACTTAAAAAGGGAAATTTCTAACACATAAAGATGGTGAATGTCTACTGAGTGAATGGGTGTAGTTAAGGCTATTATTTTCATGCACCTGTATTTGCAAAGCAATGAGGAAAACTGAGAAAAAATAGGAAGGCAAGTTTAAAGAAAGTCCAAATTGAAGGAAAATGTCAGTACATGACTAGATCACCCCATGTGAGATACACACTCTAAATCAAAATGGAGGAGTGTGACTTTTTCACTCTGTGAAAGCCATGTTGATGCATTAAATGTGATTATGAAGTATTATAAATAATTCTGTTATTTATAAGTGTGTCTACCACTACATAGGGCAACATGTTTGCATTGACATAAAATGAAAGCTCAAAAAAATAGAAATTAACAACATGAGTACAATGTACAGATGAGGGTAAACCAGAAAACTAAATAAAACACATCAAAAAAACATTTCCCAAAAAGGCTTGCATATGCAATCATGTTTTGTCGTACCTTGTGGAAAGGCCCCAGAATCTGCTCGCCAGCATAGGACTTAAAGTTGCGATTAACTAAATGTGTTATCATCAAGCGAGGAGCGCCCGGTTCATTGGTCATTGCTGGGGGCGGGGGTGGAGGGATGCTACCGAGAATCTCCTCCAAACTTCGATTATCAACCGCCTCGGCACCCTCCCCGCGAGACCGATCTGTGGCACAAAAGTATAACTTTTATTCCTCGGTGCGATTCGATTCAGGTGGGGACAGTGGTGCATGGGGGAGGGGTAGAAGAGCAAAAACAAACAAACATAGGCAGTGAGTTGGACACAGTAGAGGAACAACGACTCCCGAGAAAGTTGACATGGTCTATTTCTTTGTTCTTAAAACAAGAGCCAAACAGAAAATAAAGACCTTGACCGTATACGAACGAGTCCAAATCATCATACAAACGCTCTCCACGAGAAACGTTGATACACAAGAGTAGATGGGCTACATTCATTTCGTCGATGATAACTAACTAAAGGGGAAATTACGATCATCGAAAATTGCAGTCATGTTCAAATTATACTTCAAACATACCAACACCAATTCTTGATTTGCGACAATTAAGTGTAATGTATAACCGATTATACTGCCATCACACCAAGACACAACGACTTGCCTGAAATCTATTGTGCTCACATAAGCATAAACAAGCTATGTGGCCGATGTTTGTAAATAATTTTCTTGCAGCCATTCAACATTACTACATATCTAAACGAAGACAAACACCGACCAATGCCTGTTTACATCTTAATCTCCGCTGACAATAAATTATTTCATTCCAAGTTAGAAAAAAATAGGTCAAATACCCTTTGATCTCGTACGTAAAACACTTAATTATCCGAAATAAATTACCTTGTTCGTTGAGAAGGACCGGGACATTAGCACACTCGACGCCATCATAATCATCTCAAAAATCATAAGAGACATTTATTGATGACTAGCTCTCTAGAAAAAAATAGCAGCCAATCTAACTACGTGTTGTGAATTAAGGAAGAAAAAACTATCCGAGCTATGCCAATTGGCCCCAACCAATACAGCCTTTCCATCAACGACACGCATCGCCATTGAGTGAGCACAACTTATTTAGATTCAGAGACACCAAAACACCCTTTGTTACTTGCCAGTTGTCGGCGGTGCCTCCTCTTGGCCATTGGAGTTGGTTTCTTTAGGGGGTACATCCAGCTCGTCTCCGGAGTCATCCCGAGGCTGCGACCCTTTCCCTCTTGGCTTGGCGGCGGCAGTTGAGCTCTTTGCAGTTTTAGATGGCATGATTTTAATCTGAAGGTGTCATTGGTAAAAAGAAATATCCATGAGTGGTTTTTGCGCCTGTCAATCTTGCAACTCCACTTTAACGGTCACACGGAGCTACCCTGTTGTCCAGCTTTAATCATTGCCCTTGTCATATCCCACTGCCGTTGCTCTCGAATTAAAGTAGTTTCCATCGTAAGTTACTGTTACAATAAGTAAAATTACAAAGTTTGTAGGTATCGATGACCTGAACTCAGTTATCAGACAATGGTTCTCAGTCCGACGGATGAGATGGCAATGATCAAGTAGTCAATCTGCTCGATGATTGTAAACGATTTACTTTCTCCAATCCAAATAACAGTAAAAAATAATAGACTCCTATGACAGAATCGTTTTTAGTATCGTGCCACATTTGGAGAAACCAGTTGCTACGCGCTCTACGCCAGAAGGTTAGTAACCCTTGGTGTTTTGGTGAAGCAGGAAAATAAGGTTAACGTAAAGTCAACTGGCAAACTAATTCAGTTAACATGCAAATAAACTACTTCCCCGAAGCTAAGATTGTAGCCTAGCCTAGGCAGCCAGTGTATAATACACTTGTAGCCAGGCTGGTAACGTTAGGTCAGTGGGAAATACAGAATGTTAGCCTCAGCGATGTGAATTAACTTTGTTCATCTCAACTTGTGCGTTGGTGTATATTGTGTTGGGGGTATGCACGGGACTGGTTCTGAGCCTAACTCGCTATCTAGAACATCCGTCTAGGTAACGTTAGCGACTGCAACGTTACAAAAAATAGATTCAACCAGCGTTACTTTAGACAAACAAGCGACTGGTTAACGCTAGCTTGGTCACCACGTAATGTAGCACGTAACATTTACTTGAGTTACCGTGAGTCGTACATCGACTGTCGACAGTTATCTGTTGTAACTTACTCATCTAACGTTGGTTAAGATAAGACAGCAAGGCTAAGGCTAACGTAATGGATAGCTAGCCAAGTTATCTGCGTTGTAAACCTGTAACCAAACGTATAGTAATACATTTTATAGTATCTGAATTTAATTGGACAGTTAGCGCAACATTTGCTTAACTAACCAAAGTTAGATCAGTTAATTTAAAATGTAACGTTAACTTCGTCATACTGCAACTGAAGGTTTAGTGACGATGTAACGTCAACGTTAGTTTTTTTTTACTGAAAAAAATGTGGCATATTGTAGCTAAATGTGATATAAGGAAGAAAGAGACGATTACTCTTTCATAACGTTCGTAGCTATGTGTTTTCTACCGTAATGTTAACTCAACTTAGCTATCGTTAACATTGGTTTCGAACTATCATTTCAGCAAATAGACGGAACCCGTTGCTTAGTGTCTGCTAAAATGTTTCTATTTACCTTTCACAATATGCACACGATCGCCGATGAGTCTTTTTTTCTTCCCTATATCACGATTTTTAAAAAGTCTTAGTTATCCAAACGTCGGTAAAGAAAGTCCACAAAATTCCACCCTGTGTCATTTCAAGTCGCTCTCCGACTTGAAAACCCTCACTTGTAAATGGCGCCTAAACTGTGCTGTCGAACCAAATTCGTTACAAACTGACGCAAGGCACCATGGAACGTTCAAAGGGCAAGGGAAAAAAACATGAAATTCAAAAAAGGGGACGATGCCAACTCTGTCTCACTTCATACGAAATATAAGTTATTTCGGTGATCAAAATAACTTGACGAGAAATTATAGCTGCACTTATACTTCCCCGCCAAGTTGTTAAATGATATTCATTATAATTATCATTTTCAGAGTAGAATGTTGTTTCTACGTGTTCAAACGGTTGCCTAGTTACAATAGAACTAAGACACGCCCAGATGAGTAGTTTACATGTTATGAACATATATCGTCGATGGATTAACGGATAACGTTATTTGTATCGATTATAATGGGTTCTATATGTACTTGCAAGTAATTTTAAATATCCGTTACTAGGGAAGTGCAACCTACAAGTCTCGCGACAACTAAAGCTCTGGCTCCTGTTGTTAGCTACTGTTAGCTGAGTTAACGTTAGCAGTAAATGGCTGATGGGTAGGTTTGCTCTTTGCTGTATTCACTGTTTAAACAGCTTTCGATGGAGCATATAACATCCATGCACCGCAGTTTGCCTTGCAGTGAAGTCTTTAACGATAGAGCGATGTCCGTTTTATCCAGAAAAGCAAGTTTACGTTAGCCTCCAGAGTAAAAGCAAGTGTGACTGGGGATCAACTGAGGACTCACCACGTTAGCAACAGTCAGTGCCAGGTACCGTAGCAACGGCAGACGCTTATTTCATCACAACAGTCAGGACATGCCAACAGCCACTGAGCCTGCTAGCTACATTTTACATTTTCATGCTTGTCATCTCCTTCCTTTTTTTCCTTTGTTTAGATAAATAATATTGGTTGGACAAAAATGAACTTTTAGTGTCAATGTTATTGTGACTGTTTTCGTGTTCATTCAGGGATCGTCAATAGTAACAGCCAACCACCATGAGACTGAAAACATCGCTGCTGAAGGAACCAAAACATATCCTTTTTATGCTCTCATTATGTCCTTATATGTGACTCTTTACTGCTCAAATATGTAATATGTAGGTAGCACAGTCATTATTATTGTTTTTGGATGGTTGCTCTAATTGTTGGACTTGTACCTAATCAAATAACTGGAATCAGTTTATCGTTTTACACACACACACACACACACACACACACACACACACACACACACACACCTAGGGACATCATCAACCTTTATCCATGTTTTCTTAACACTAGACCACATAAGGAACTAGTGAGTTGTGTGGGCTGGACCACAGCAGATGAGTTGTACTCATGCAGTGAGGATCACCAGATCCTGAAATGGAACCTGCTGACCAGCGAGACCAGTCTGGTGGTCAAACTGCAAGAGGACATCTACCCGATCGACTTACACTGGTTCCCTAAGACCGTGGGTGGCAAGAAGCAGGCCCAAGCTGAGATCTTTGTCCTCACCAGCACTGATGGCAAGTCTCCAAAATCTTCTACTGGCCGATGGACTGCAGGGCTTGGTTTCTGCGGTCATTCATAGCTTCAGTAGTCCTTAGTTTTCTTTCACAACTTGTTCACTCAGTGAACTGCCACAAGACAAAGATGATTGTTATTCAGTCATATTTAGGCAACAAAATAAAATTCATTCAACAACATGCTTTTGTTGATTTAGAGGAGAAATGACCATATTACCATATGTTGGCAAAACATAAGGATTGCTTAAGGCCATGAACATTTTTCAATCTAATATTGATACAGATTAGGAGGACACTGTTGTACTTGATTATAAGCAGAATGAGGCAACAACTCAGGAACCACTTTTCATAGTTAATGGAAATAATTTCATTAGATTTCTTGAGAGAAATAATGTTGAGTTTAATGGTGCTCAACACATTTTATGAAAGGGATTCATGCATGATTCAGACTATGCTCTAGTTTTCACTAAGCATTCACTGCTACCAAATCACAAAAGTGGATTTTGTTTTTGCATTCATGTATTACAGTGATAAGATACTTGACAACATAGTTTGTGTAAAGTGTGTCTGTGACCTGTCGTGGCTCTTGGTCCTATATCAGATATAAACACACAGAATGTGGATGTACTGTGATGGCAGGCGACGTGTGGTCACAACACTAATGGCAGTGTAGGGTTGCATAAACACACCCACAAACTGAAGCAGCAATTTTCCCTGGCAGACCAGGGAGTAGTGAAAACTCTGCTACCATTCACTTGTGCAACTTTCTACTGCTTCATGCCTTGTTACAGTTACACAAATATCAGTATTGCTCTTATTTTTCTTAACTTATTTTTTTAAGTTATTTTCTCTTGTTGAGAGACAAAGCCAGGGCAGTTGCACAAAAATATCCCTATTGATATCAATATACGTTGGATATTTTTGTTGCACATTTCATTTCTGTCTGTTGTTTAACATTTTCACAGAGATATGAAACAGTTTAACATTGGGTGGGAGGAATCTATAGTAACTTGATGGCTTTCCCTAACCTCATTTGATTAGTGGGCCTCCCCTTCTCTGGGCCAACATATCAAATCTGTGTTTTGCTCCCTGTATTGACTGACACAGTAGCTATGCAGTTTGACTGATTTAAAAGAAAAACAAAACAGAGTGAAAAATAAGGTTTGGTGTAACACTCGTCAGTCTTATTTTCTGCCTCTGCTCCCAAAACTAAATATTGAGCAACAACACGCAATAACATTTTTAAAATTGTCTTTCTCTAGTCTCTTAATAAGTCTACTTTCATTCTAAAGTGGCCCTTAATACAGCCAGACTTTGTTGTTGTATTCACTACCTGCTTTCCTGGATTGGTGACATTCACTTTTGTTGAGACGTCTAAATTTAGAAATGGGAGAGAGCAGCAGCATGCTGATTTGCAGTTTTAGGCAACCAGAAATTACATAGAACATTCTGATTTTTTTAATACGCACTGCCACAAAGTATATGGTTGGCTAGTGTCTTCAATAACTGTCTCCATGCCTGATCGCTTGTCGTGTCTAGCAGATAGGAAATTGCTTTAATTCAAGCAACAGAAGTCCCTTTGCTTTCACTCTTCGGCTTTGTATTTGAAGAAGTTTGTAATTTAGCTAGGAGGAGAAAATATGTCTCTGGGGAATTGTAGTGGATTAATAATTGTTATCATTTTACATTTATTTGTAGTGTTAGATTATAATATTTAAGCATAGCAAAATTATTCTCCTTACTGGTGTTTTGGATTGCATATTGTAGATAAGTTTTGTATTTGTTTGGCCCCTCACCTACAGACCTGGACCTCTCAGACTTGAAAAAAGTTTGGTCTCAGTAGCCAGTATATCAGTCAGCATCCATTTAGTACCTGGTGAATTACAACAGACACTGCTGTTCATGAATCATAGACCATAAACCCCACCCCTCCATCCCAACCGTGGCCTAGAGCTTTTGACTTGCCTTATAGCGAGCTTTCTTTTGTCACTGTGCAGGGAAGTTCCATCTGACCTCCAAGACAGGGCGCATTGAGAAGAGTGTGGAGGCACATAAAGGAGCTGTTCTGGCTGGGAGATGGAACTATGATGGGACTGCTCTGATCACAGGTAAAGATGACAGGGATACAAACACACACAGTCTCTGTATATCTTCATCTTATCTATGTGTAAATTTGAATTAACATTTTGAATCTTGTGCATTAGAAATGTATTTACTGCTTTTTAATCTGAAGTCCACTTTGTCTGTTGTCTATAACTTTTCTTTTAGCTGGAGAGGATGGCCAGATCAAGATCTGGTCCAAAAGTGGCATGCTGCGCTCTACACTAGCCCAACAAGGTAAGGCTAGAGACCATTCAGAACCTCACTCTCACTCCTTGGCTGGATTTAATGTAAATATGTGTCTATCTCTTTATGAAAAAGGTTGTTTATAATTATAGAAAACCAAACATTTATGAACAAAGTAGAGCTCACTCATTTGTCCCGCACTCAACCACTGCCCTCTAGTGTGATTAACACAATAATGGCTGCTGGAATAAGTGCTGGTGTTCCATACAGTAGAAGAGCAGATGATGTGATAGAGGTAATAGATGTAGATTCATGCTTATCTTCAGCTCGAGTGTCATAAGTAATTTGGGGCGGCGGTGTGACGTAGTGAGTAGGGAGAGTGTGCCTCAACTAGGACCCAGGTTAAAAGCCCCCATGTCAGCAAGCATCCTGCCCTGCTGAAGTGTCCTTGAGCGAGACACTGAATCCCCACCAGCTCCAGGGGTGCTGTTCTGTAGCTGACCCTGCACTCTGACCTCCCTGTGAGGGAGCAGGCGAAAAAAGTATTTGTCTACATGGATCTCATTATTAATACTTCTATCATTAGCAGTGACGTGAAAATGAATCTTGATCTCATATACACTTTGATTGCTTTGAGTCACTTTGAGCCAGAGAAGGAGCTAATTTGAGTTTTAGACTGGGACAGTTTTAAGCACTCACAACCATGATGGCAGCCAGCCGGCAGCAGCCACATGAAGCCAGTCTCTGACCAACCACCAGGCAGACATTTAGTAAATGCAAGGCAACACACAGCAATTACAGTCTCTCTCTCTCTCTCTCTCTCTCTCTCACTCTCTCTCTTGCTCTCTCTCTTGCTCGCTTGCACACTGCACTGATCATTTTTGGCCCCTCCGGCTTAAAGAGCACCTCTCTGAATGAACAGGACGGAATGAGGCTGTTGGAGAGAGAAACGGCGGTAGAGACTTGATGAGAGGCGAGGGGACTAGGCATGCAGGACTACAGTCTTATTTATGTGTATTCAGGGAGCCCTACTCCTGGTGCCATGACACACAGGTTCCCCTCTTCACTGGGCTCCTGGTTGATGCCAAGCTCAGAATAACCGCCCTGGAGATCGGCCGTGTAACTCCGCTGTTACACGAGGCCCCAGATGGCAAAGAAACTTGGACAGCAAAAGTGTAGGCATATGTTGTTCCAGCACACATTCTGTTTTATTTTATTCTTTTGACTTTCATTCAGCATTTGTAATATTATGGTTTCTTTTTGTAAGTGTGTGTGTGTGTGGTTGTTGCATGCATGACTGTGTGCCACACATGTACGTGTGTATGTGGTGGCATGCTGGCTCAATGATCTGAAAGATTTGCCCTTGTGTTGAGGCTGCCTTTTTAGTCAAGCCAGATAATTTAAAATGACAATGAGGTGGAAATGTAGTCTCTCCCCTTGGCAGTGCTGTGTGTGTGTTGGCCTATTAGGATGTAGTACTGCTCAATACAACCAAAAGCAGAGTCACTGCTCCAGTTCCATTTTTTTTTATTAAAAGCGCCATAAAGTTTCAAAGGTTTATAGGAGTGGAGTTTTATTAAAAGCCATAAAAAAGACTCCTAATAATACATTTCTCTGTCCAGTGCCCGCATTACAGATGGCTTACTTATTAATTGATTCATTGTGCTGTTTTACTTATTAAATGTTTCTTCTCAGTAGTGGAACAGAAAAAAGATGGGGGAGTTGGGTTAACGTTGGCTTCTTGGGAAATAGATGGCACACTCCTGCTGAATGACTGGTGCTGTGGAAAACCTGGCAGGGGAAAGAGCAATTCGGCCCGAGTACGTAGGAACATTTTCCCTTAGCTGGCTGTTTGGAGAATGAGCTGCCGGGTGGTGGGCTGCTGAACAGACCTACAGATTTGTGGAACACCTGGAGATTGTGTTGGTACCACAGAGCAGGCGTGGACACATCTTCCCCACATGGGACTCTTTGCAGAGCCCTCAACTGCATGCATACACACACACACACACACACACACACACACACACAAAAGCACAACAGGAGGAATCACAGGTATGACTGTGGGCCGTTGTTTTCTTAGTAGTATGACCCATTTTGGAAAAGAGAGAGAAAGAGAAAACTTGAGTGAGCGAGGAGGAGAGAGGAACTTGTTTCAACCTCTCATTGCCTTTGTCAGCTTCAGATCATGTGACTGCTTGGCATTTGTGAGAAACCACATGCACCTGGAGTGGGGTTAAATGTCAGTCCCCCACCTCCACGCACATACCCCCACCACAACACACACACACACACACATATGCACACTCACACACACACATTCTGTCTCACTCACATACACTCTCGCTCATAGAGTTAAGGCAGGTTTGCTCAGCTGGTAGTTTGCTGGATACCTACAAGCTAAGTGTCATTCTGTAGGCTGAATGAGGCGAGCTCTCTAAGGGAATATGACACTGTCTGAGAGGAGAAATTAGCACTGCTGTATCTTTGACCTATTGTTCACACCAACCCTCTGTGTGGATGAGAAAGAGAGAAAGATGGAGAAATTGGCACACACAATGAATCCGCATCCCTCTGACTAATATTTTCTCAAAGCAGAGTCAAACTACTATATATGAATTAAAGCCTACCAGTTGATCTTTGAGAATAAATAACAAGTGTGTGTGTTCGTTCCAGGGTCTCCAGTGTATTCTGTGGCCTGGGGCCCAGACTCAGACAGAATCCTCTACACATCAGGTAGACAGCTGGTCATCAAGCCCCTGCAGCCCAGCGCTAAAGTCATACAGGTACACTAGTGTGTGTCTGGGTGCTTGTCCATTTTGAGAGATTGTTATAGTTTTTAAATATGTCTTTGACAAACAAGGTAAGTTGATGTTTGTACACGCTGCCGTCTGTCACAAATACAATATCAGATATCCTGAAGTTGCAACTTGCCTCTTATGCTATTTGTATTTGCAGTTGTCTTCCTGATTGTTGTTTTTTAAAATCTGATCCATCAATTATCCAATGAGTTTAATTTTTGTTTGCCCATCTGTTCTCTTGTCATGATCGTTTATCTTGTGTTCATTTTGCTGATTTTTTTTTTTCTTGACTGACCTTCATTACTACATAGAGGCTAAATAAAAGGAAAAAAGTCACTTCAATAGATCTGTATGTGTGCCAGTGCTTGTTCATTAATAATGGGTGCAGGACTAAAGACCATGCACACCAGTGAGTATTTTTCTTGTTCACGTATACATTTGTTTATTGTTCTTCTAAGAGCTGAATAGCACCTGGGACCTTAAATAAACAGTAGAGGGTTTAATGTGCGCCTTCTCACTCTCACTCACTCCCTCGCAGCCATTACTACACTAGCGCGCACACACACCAACTCCATCACCTTCATGAGGAGAAGCCCCGTCTACAACCTCCCTACCTCTGACCTCTGCAACCCCCTACACACACACACACACACACACACGCGGGAGGGAGGGAGCAAGCAAGAAAGAAGGGTAGAAAAAAGGAGTGTAGGCATATAGAGAGTGGGAACAAGCTAGGAACACTGCTAAGCTAAGGCTGGTGACAGGCTCTCTGCTCTGTGTTATTGTTGTAGTAGTCTAATGGCTTGGACTAATTGGAATCAGCATCCAGGGTGGGAGGTCGCCATAGGGACAGGAGTGGGACACACCCTTTTTTTGCACCTCTTACACCCGCAAGAAGGATTCCCATTCAAACAACAATACACATAATGGAGAGAGTACACTCTTGAGTTAGGCCAATTAGAAACAATTGATGAACTTGTAGCAACGTTTAACAAGTGCGCTAGCGCTTTATAGGTGCTCAGGTGGAGGGGTGGGGGTTCTGCATGATTGGACTGAGTGAAACTACATTTAAAAACTCTACCTGTCAATGCCAAAATGCTGTGGTAGCACAATTGGGTTGTAACTAAGAGAATCGCTGAACAAAATATGTAATTCCTGCATAGACATAGCCACTACAGTCAGAAAATCACTAAGCTAGTTCCTGGTAAGTGGATGTACCCCCACCACAACCGAACTGCTCACGCTTGTGTGACATCTACCGTACTGCCTGGTGTCCGAGTGCACATTGTATTTCCCTCATGCTCTGTGCCGGCTAAAGAGCACATAGCTTTGTCCTCCTAAGCACTGTGCATAGCAAAGACATGAGGTGCTCCCCGAGTACCTAATACCCCGAGAATAAATGCTCAACTTGAATTAGAGACACATCGTAAAACTCTCATTCCATCTGGAGTATTCGCTTGATTGTCCCCTCTCTCTGTTGTGGTCGCGTGATGCTCGGAGGAGGCATTTATTACAGCTCTCTCCCACTTCTGTGATCAAGACAGTGGTCACAACAAAGGAGAGAAGTATGCACCAGATAGCTTCGCTGCATCGTGTAGGCATAAGCATCTGCTGTCTCTCTTTCTCTCTTTGTCTCTCTGTCTCTTTCACTCTAGTGGAAGGCTCACGATGGAGTCATTTTGAAAGTGGACTGGAATTCTGTGAATGACCTCATACTATCAGGTGGAGAGGACTGTAAATACAAGGTGAGCAGCGTTTAAGTATGTGCCTGCTTTTGGATCTGTTGAGGTGTGTTGAACTGTTTTTGTACCTTTCTACCTCTCTCCCCAGGTGTGGGACAGCTATGGCCGTCTACTGTACTCCTCATCATCCCATGACTACCCAGTCACCTGTTTGTCCTGGGCTCGGGATGGAGAGGTGTTTGCCGTGGGCTCCTTCAACACCCTGCGCCTCTGTGACAAGACCGGGGTAAGGAAAGCCCTTTTAACCCCCATCAACACCCACATTCTTTAAGTATTGTTGACTCCAGTTCCAGTGTAATGCCTCACAACAGAATGGTAATTCAAAGATTATGTCACCACAACATGCCATTGTTGTCATAAGAGGAGCAGTTACCTTTTGCTGAAACTCCAAAATATCCATGACAGTTGAGAAGGGGAAGTGTTACCTGCTATCTGCTAAACACAACCAATAAAAACACCACAGCAGGACTCATCTCTGTGATTAAAGACGAGTCCGAGTCTAAAAGATGCTGCAGTAGCTTAAAACTTTGTTCAACATGGTGGACAACATGGCGCTCCAGGCACAGAGTGACACAGCTTGAGAACTTTCCCACTAAGTGAAGCAGAGTTTGACTGGGTCTCAGTCCTGATCAGTGTCATTTTTCTGGGTCGACATCCCAGGGTCCAACACATGGATTTCCCACATCACGAGTCCACCCTGAACTGGGTACACTGGTTCTTATACAATTCCTCTTAGCTGCAGAAGTGACAGTTTGGAGAAGCAGCCTGAATTCTATTTTAAGCAGCAGCTACGTGACAACACATTTTAGGAGTGCATGTGCTTTCCACATAGCATGATGTTGTATTTTGTGTATTCTGATGTACTGATATAATAGTGCTTTGTAGTTGGAACATATCTGTAGTACACTGTAAACTATTCTACTGCAGTATGGTTTCTATTGTACAGGTCTCTACAGACTGTCTTCTATACATTGCTCTAGATGTCTCTGTAAACCACATTAGGCCACATGCCACATGTTCTTATTACCTGGTGCTGATGGTAACTGCAGTTGTAATGAGAGGGGAAATGAGAGAATGATGGATGGTAATTGTTGTTTTATTATTGCTGAACGTTAGGCCAGAAATAATATAGCTGGGTCCCCGCTCTGCCCTGATGGGACGTTAAGGGCTCGTGTTGAGTCTACGTGGCGATGTCAGTGTATTGTTGTATCAAACCTGTTGTAATGAAAACAAACAGCCAGGGCTGGGCTCTTCTGTACTGATCACCAGGCATTTCATGCTCCATTTTGATCTAATTAGGATCAAATGGCGTTTTTTTCTGGAGCACTAAAACAAATGGGCTGGAGAGAGGTCTAAGCCAACACAGATGTCTACTGCAGAAGGGCAAGGTGTGTGTGTGTGTGTGTTATTTAAAATAATAAATAATAAATGTATAGATGAGTGTCAAAGCTGATGACCAAAACTGACTTCTCCTTTGTATTTGTTTTTACTTTTTGTTTTTTTGATTCAGGATTTACAGTAGCTTTTGGCCTGAAGAGTCACCATCTTGTGGAACAAGTTATGAGCTAATGGAGTCGGTCAAATGAAGTCAGCTTTTATCCATTTTCTCAGTGTAAACACAAACAAAAATGTGTATGTTATTCAACCTACAGCAGATGTGGTTGAATATGACTTTCTCCTTTATTTTCTGTAATGGCCTGAATCACTGAAGCCCCCCTCTTATGGTTTTGTTTACATTGTTGGTTTGTTTCTTTGTTCATCATTGCACCACAGTCCGAGGCAATGCTTTGCTGTGGTGTGGTGTGGTTAAGGCAGTGTGATGGTGGTGGTGGTGATGGTGATGATAATGATGAGGATGATGGTGCAATGATGGTGCCCTGCTCTAACTGGGGGAAGGGTATGTTTGCCTTCTCCTCCCCAAGCCCTCAGAGACCGTGTATACTGTAGCATGGTGTGGGAGGCTTGCTCATGAAGAGGAGGGGAAAAAAGAGAAACAAAGGGAGTGGAGAGAAAGAAAATCACTTTGAAAGGTCACTCCATCTAACTCTCTCTAAGTGTGAATTCACACACTCTCCTCTCACACACAAGATTGGAGATTGCACAATTTGCATACATATGCACACTCACACTCTGTATTATAATCGCTGTAATTTCACTGTGCATTAGTGTGCATTAGTGTGCACGTGTGCATGCACGCGCGTGCACACACACACACACACACACACACACACACAGACGGGCCAATAACCAATTACAATGTCCCAGCCTGTGCTGGTGCTGTGATGCATTTGCGGTGCAGTAAGGGTTAAGCAGTACGAAGAGTCTTTGCAGTTACTAGCGTGACTAATGGGCAGGAGTTTCATTCTGTATCTGCTACAATGAAACCTTGCACTTTAACGTACTGCTGCTGGCTCAGCAGGATCAGCCCCGCGCATTTAACCCCTTCACCCCCTGTCCAGCTCGGCTCTCCTCTCCCCCTAAACTCTCTGTCTCCTCCTCCTTTCTTTTCCCCTCCTCTCCTCTTCCTTTTCTCCCCTCACACACCATAGGACAGATGTAGTGCTTTTCCCCCTTCATTATCACCGTGGAGGTGCACGTGCACGCGAGCACACACACACACACACACACACACACACACACACAATTTAGATAGAGGCAAAAGTTTATAAGAAAGTACACACACAGATGCTGGGGAAGACTAGTCTTGCAGGTCCAACAAGTGCACCCATGGACTCAACTTGGACATGTTTTTCCTGTTTGCCTCATATCATGGTTTACTAAGGAAGAGATTTAATCATTTTTTATTTAAGAGTTGGCCACTTTTGAGTTGCCGTACGTGGGGGGGGGGGGGGGGGTACTCTTTCCCCATACAGGAGCTATAGTAGGACACAACACACAAAGAGGTTCACTGTCCCTTTTACAAGATTTGGGAGACACAATAAGTCAGTGTCTGTATCTGTGCCTGCCTTAGCGTACGCATGTGCCCACATGCCTGTGTGTGTGTGTGTGTGTGTGTGTGTGTGTGTGTGTGAGCAGGGCCGTGCAAATGTGCCTGCGAGACAGCAGTCTATTTACGAGGCGCTGCAGCTGGTGTCTAGCGTCTGGACCCTGTCACGATCCCTGACACTGTGTCACTGGCTAACAAGTGGGACTCATTGTGCCAGCCTAGTGCTCTCTCGCTTTCTCTCTCACTTTCCCCTTTTCCCCCCTTCTCTCCCCTTCTCTCTCATGTGCTTGTTTTTTCTCTCTCCAGTGTATATCCATGCTCACATACATCTAACAGCAGTTTCGTGTTCTTGTTTTTAATTACATTACAATGAATCTGATTTTTTTTCTTAGTTTGTTTGTTGGAGTCCTGTCACTATAATGTGACATCATTTCCACAGGTTTTCTTTGGACAACCCAAATCAATTCTGTGTTTATAATATTCTTGATCCATGGATAGGAAGTTCTCTTTTTGCTCCACACTCCACCAGGGGGTCAGTGTGCAGGGTCATCTACAAAATGGTGCCCCTGGAGGATTCACTGTCTTGCTCAAGGACACTTCAGCAGGGCAGATGCCTGCAAGGGCTTGAACTCCTTAATCACTACACCACACTGCTGCCTGGTTTGATGCTCATTCAGGAATTAGGCCTATATGCCTAATAGAAGTCAGAACAGTGGTCTGCTCTGGCCGAGGTTTGACTGAAGACGTGGCCGAGCTTAGCCCTGGCCCAGTCCAGCCTGCCTCCGCTCTGCTAGATGTAATCCAATGTAAAGCTCTTCTCCTCCTCCCTGCTGTTCTGTCTTCTGTAGAAGGCTATACTGTTCTTTACCTTAGCTCAGACAGCCCTGTCATAAGTAATGATATGTATACTAAAGTGTGTGGAGTTTCCTAAAGTTTCCTCCATAGTGGAATTGAAGGATTCCCATTCTCTGCTATCATCTGTCACCCTCTCAAAGTATTGGGAGATGAGTTGTCATGAATCGTGTGTCAGACTGATGGGTCATAGCGGCAGTGCTGTTCTGAAGAGTAGGGTTTGTGAATAAGTGTAAAACCGCTGGTATCTACTGGTGGAATCTGCCTGTTATTTCACACAACAGCCAAAACGGCCCTCAATCATTGCAATTGATGATTTATCATCTCCGGCTGTGATTTTCTCCCAGCACCACTTGTGACTCTGGAATCGGATGTTAGTGAATGAAAAAAGCTGCCCCCCCTTTTCTGTCCCATCCATCTTTTCTGTCCCAGAGTACTGTGTGCCAGTACTTGGGTTCAGACATCCATGCTGTATGAATTTAGGGAAGGGGGGGTTATACACTTTAAATGTGTGAGTCCCTCTCCCTCTTTCCTCCTTTTGGGTGTACACGCCTCCCTCCTCCCTCCTCCCTGTGTCAGGGTGTGTTTGGCTCCCTCCTTCTTATCAGTGCCCCCCCCTTCTGCTCCTTCCCTTCAGGGTAAGTTTGGCTCCCTCTCCTTCCTTCCTCCCCCCAGGTTGAGCTTGGCTCCTGCCTACCTCCCTCTTCTCTGGGGTTGGGCGGCGGGATGGGGGGTGGGGGTGGGTGGGGGTGGGTTCCCTCAGGGTCTTTGTGAGCCTTGCACAGGATGGCCCCTCTGGGAATGGGATCATGTCCAGCTGGAATCACCATCTCTCTCTCTCTCTCTTTCTGCCTGTCTCTTTCTCTCGGTTTCTGTGTTTGTCTCTCCTTCCCTCCCTCTTTCCCTTGCAGGCTGCATCCCTATAGGATCCTTATAGCTGCCAACCAGTATTAACTATTATAGAGGGACTATCTCTCTTGAGTGTCCAATAGCCTCAATCTTTGTAGCCTCTGGTCTTTTGTGCCATGCAACTTCTCCTTCCTCCTTCAGGCCTCCTCCTATCTTCCCAATAAGTCCCCCCCCCCTCCTTGTACCAGTGAGGAGCCTATACCAGGGCCTGGGCTGGCAGTTTGCTGCCAACCTCTGGCCAGCCAACATCTGGAAACTACCGCTGTTGGAAGGGAATAAAACGGCCAAGAGTTCTGGTCCTGATCCTGAACCGCTGTTAGTGGAGCGTGAAAAGGCCAGAGAAATCATTGTAGATTTATTAGGCTGCATGCCTTTATCTGTTTTCATCACATGAGAAGGGGACGGTTAGTACAGTGCGGCGCAGATGGAGAAAAATGTCACTGCAAAAGCAAGGGAAAAGGCTGCAGGAGAGGGGGAGGGGAGAGAGTGAGAAAGATGGAGAGAGAGAGAGAGAGAGAGAGAGAGAATAGGGGGGTGGAAAAACAGCAGATGTAGAGGGGGTTTACACAGGAGATAGGGGAGAGAGGCGAAGAGTAAGTCAGAGAGTGAAAAGAACCGGCACAAGTTGAGAGAGAGAGAGAGAGAGAGAGAGAGAGAGAATTGTCAAACAAAGAGAGTCCTGAGTCAGCAGCAGAGCAGTTTTCTCCCCAGGCAACTGGGCAGGGCTACCCCTCTCTCTCTCTCTCTCTCTCTCTCTCTCTCTCGCTCACTTGCTCTTCCCCTCCCTCCCCGCCCTTAGAGATCTGTACTCTTGCTTGCTATTTCTTGCTCTCTGCCTCACTCGCTGTTGTTCTCTCACTGTTGCAAAGTACTGCCTGACTGTGTGAGCTGCGCTGGTAGCAAGAGAGCGTGACTTCCGAAAACGCCGTCTCACCCGTTAAAGCTCTCTTCCTCCACGCCGTTCTCTGGTTTGTTTGAATGACGTATTCCTTTTTCTTGTACCGTGTGGGTCAGGCTGCCCCTGAAATGTTTTTGAACAAGCAGGAACATTCTGTTTTTTAACGGCCTTCATTCCACAGCCAGCGAAAAACAGCCATCAAATGTGTTCCCCCCTCTCACTAGATTGTCAGTAGCAAACTCCTAACAGCCCCAGTCTAACAGGCAGGTTGTGTGTGAGCAGTGTGAGGCAGTGTAGGATGCTGTATGCACAAATACACCCTGAACTTCATCCATGATCCCAAAGAGTTAAGACGGTTTCCTACCAGAATTTGAGGATAGTGGTGTCTCCTTTTGTATTGTAGGCCCTTTGTGCTGACCAGGTATTGGGTTTTTTTAAGGTTTTTTTTTAGCTCTGGACCTATTCTGGCACCGTCTGTGGAACAGTGTATGCTAAGGTCCTTTTTGCAGATGATTGACCCAACT
Source organism: Hoplostethus atlanticus (assembly GCA_034670405.1). Lineage (NCBI taxonomy): Eukaryota > Metazoa > Chordata > Actinopteri > Trachichthyiformes > Trachichthyidae > Hoplostethus > Hoplostethus atlanticus. Next base: position 10,747,978 of record JAXDDX010000003.1, on the reverse strand, counting down.
TTTATAGTGTATGTGTAAAGTGGGTTAGAGTAAGAGACACTTGTTGACATGGTATTACTTTTACACCTCTCCAGAGTTTGGCTAAAGCCTTGCCTTGTTGGAAACCAAACAAGAGGGGAGCATGAAAAAAAGCTGAGAAAAAGAGAAAAAAAAAAGGGAGGGGGGGGGGGGGGGGTGCAGAGAAGTGTAGTGTGGAACTGTCCAATATATCCTGTAAAGTTGGCCCAGGGAGTGAGGCTGGGAGGATTGGTCTCTCCATAAAAGACGGTGGTTTCTCTTTCCCTCAAGTCTCTCTCTCTCTCTTTCTCTACTCTCCCTCTTTTCTTTACTTCCCCACCCCTCCCTCCCTCCCTCCCCATGGCTGGAGTGAGTGTATGACAGTGAGACAGTGCCCTGCCAGCCCCTCTGGCAGAGTCATCACTCCCCGCAGCACTAAATCACTACCTCCACTCACTAGACAAACATGTCACAGAGAGAGAGAGAGAGAGAGAGAGGCAGGGAGCAAGAGAAGACTGGGTGAGGAAGGCAGGGAGCAAGAGAAGAGGCTTCAGCAGTACTGGAGGCTGGTTGAGGAGGAGGGCAGACGAGTGAGTTCTGGTGATGGAGAAGTGACTCAGAGCTCGGTGGGCATGAGGTCATTCCACTACAATGAACCGTTCATACACAAAAGAGAGCATGCATGTTATTGGTGTATCACTTAATGTTCACCTGCTTATGCACATGACTACATGAGGCAGCCTGTTGCGACACACTTCACTGCCAGCCCATCATTCATAAAGGGCTGTCACTCAGGAAGGCCCAGAACAGGATGAATTGAAAGGGTTAAAGTTGGGCTGCTCCCCAGTGTTCCTCCCCCCTTATTGCTGGGTTCCATGTGGATGTTGACTAATTTATTGACTGGTTTCCCCATTTGGCATAATTTGTTGGATATGTTTGCCTCCACAGAGACGTAATGGGCTTGTCATCACATGTACGTGCATGTGTGCACCCATCTTAATGTGTGTGCGCATCGCTACGTGTGTGCATGTGTTTGTGTATGTAGTTCACATTATAGAAGGCAAGCCAAGGTGTTGGGATGGAGGTTAGACCTAGAGTAACCCGTTAGGTTCAGACATCCAACCAGCTGTTATCAACAGATATTACATAAGCCATTACAGAGCAGTTTAGTAGGGTGCTCCTCAGTGCTTTCCAAAATAAACCCTGCCTCTCTGTACTGAGGAATCCCATAGAGAGGGTTGTCTAGGCTTGTTGGCCAAATTTATCAGCCCCTTCAACCTCTGCGCAGGCCTTTGGATGAACTTCATCTGCTGTCCTTGGTCAAGTGGTCCAGTATCTTCTAGACCTACTGTCAGTGGTGTTGTAGGCCTGATGGGTTTTATATATTGTGCCCGCATAGTATGCCACAGCATAGGCATAGCCAAATAGGCAAATTCTTTGTGTGTGTGTGTGTGTGTGTGTGTGTGTGTTTGTGTGTGTGTTTGTAAGCACGCATGTGTGCATGGTTGGTGCTAATAGAATTCTGCTGGCCAGCTCACAGCTGTGTCCTGCTGATGAGTCCCAGGAGGGCCCTCAGCATGTGTCTATGGTTACTGTGTTGAGGCTCCAGCATGAAACCATGTGTAGATCATTACTCTCTCTCTCTCTCTCTCTCTCACTCTCTTGCTCTCTCTCTCCCCCCCTTTCTCTCTCTCTCTCTCTCTCTCTCTCTCTCTCTCTCTCTCTTACTCTTACTTTTGCTGTCTCTCTCTCTTTGTCCATTTCCCGTCCCTGCCAAAGCTCTAACTTGTGCCACTCTACACTCGCCCCAGGCCCAGGCTCTGTATCTATCTAGCCCAGCCAAGTGGGTATTGCAGTGCAGAGATTTGCAGAGCTCCTTTCACCGGCCTATGTTTAGAAATGAGCTTATAGCTATAGGGTTTTGTTGTGCAGCATCTCGGGAAGACACTGGGTCTATGTGGATGAGTTCACTTATTTTGGGTACTTTAACTCTCTGAATTATACATTGTGATGTACATTTCAGTGTTACAGGCCATAAGGGTGTAGTGCTACGAAGAAATAAGGTTTCACTCCAGGATGATCTTGTATGGTAAAATATAGGCTCTACTCCCTGATGTACACATACACAGATGCACACAGATGCACATACACACACAGCTTTCTTCTCTATCAACTTACCTGCAGTGCATCAAAGGTCAAAGGTTGAGCTTACAGGCTGTATCTCAGGCCTATTTCCTGGGTAGTAGTTGCATTTGGACTTGAACCTGGTGTCAAACTGGTCAGCAACCCACAGGTGTGTGTGTGTGTGTGTGTGTGTGTGTGTGTGTGTGTGTGTGTGTGTGTGTGTGTGTGTGTGTGTGTGTGTGAATCTCAGTGTGACTAAGGAAGCTCAGACTATGCGGTGCCATAGAACGTTTGAAAGCAGCTCTTTTATGGGCCTGAGTCCTCTTTCTGTTTGATAGTGTGTAATTTAATGCAGTGGGTTAGGGCTTATTATAAAGTGCAGCACGTTAGATGCACATCATGTTCTTCCCAAACAGTGCCTTGACATTTTACCTCACCAGTTCCCCTTGAGAAATGATATCTCTTTATAAAGTGTTTTTATATATATATTGTTTTTTGACTTACAGTCCCTGTGCATGTGTGCGTCCATGTCACAAACAAAACAAGAATAGTCATGGTGGCATTGGTGCTGAGACATATTACAGGAAAAGTCCACCCTAAAACAGCTATTGGTGATGTACCTTGCAGTTCTGGGTCCATTTTAGTGTTTGGTGATTTCTTATTTCTGTGTATAACTGGCCAAACGTAGACAATGTGGCATCACATCAAGATCTTTCCAGCATAGCTACAATGGAATTTAATAGAAAAAGATTTCAACAATCTATCACATCAATGGTAAACATCAGTCTTTGGTGTCAATCCCTCAGAATCAAAGAGAGCTTCCTACTAGACTCACCATTTTACAATGACATTCAACAATAACACAGGGCGGAATCCATTGCAGAGGAGAAGAGATACTCATTTTCCAATGCAGAGGTAAGACGTTGTGTTTTGTGTAAGGGCACTTTTCTCAACCAGAAAAACTCACTATCTCGCTGCTCTCTCCACCTAAACATAAAGCCCACAGCTGAAATGCAACAAGTTCAGACACGTTCTTTGGGGGTTGTCGAAAGGCATTCTGGGAAATGTAGGAAATCACTAGCTGAAGTACAAGTAGACGAGGCAGGTTGATGAATAATCACAGGTTAGCGATATATAACAGCATATCATTTTCCCTTTAACAACTTGCATAGGAACACAGTATTAACTGTCACATAGTACAGGACCTCGAATGCAGAAGGTAAAGGGACCTAGACATTAGACAGCGGACTGTACATGTCACTCTAAATATACATTGAATGTTGAAATAATACATTCAACATTCAGTCACTGTGTGCCTTCAGGTAGCATGGCATACAATATGGTTGTAGCTCTAAAGAAAGTGTGGTGATTTGGATCAGCTCAGTCCAGTTTAGGAGCCTATTCTCAACCAAAACAATTCCCTGACCTGACCAGGCCTGGACACAGTCCCAGCCCATCCTGATCCTAACAGCCTAGCCCCAGCCCCCCCAGAGGGGTCACTGCAGGCTGACCTTAACAAGGTGTCCTAATCTGCTGAGAGACTGAAGAGCCCTCATTCAAAACCTCCACCTCCTTCCCCTCAACAAAAGGTTTTGTTTTTAGTTTCACTGTCCTACACTTCATCTTGCAGAATTGGTTGACGAATGAGCTTTCTCTTGGACTATAGGTGTGTGTTTGCATTCTCTATTTATGGCTGGGCGCTTGCGCGTGCATGTTTAGTATACATTACACCCAGGCATCTGTGTTGTGTTTATTACGTGTAGGGATTTACACTCTGTACCTGCGCTGCCAGGTCCTGTCCTGCACATAGACATACAGACTAACTGAAGCCAGCTGGCTTAGCAGAGAGTCTGCCAGTTTACCCAGTCAGATTTATGCAAGACTGTTAACCCTGGGCTAGGTTGGCTTCCACTGGCCCTAATGTTAGCACAGTGCTAAACTAAGAGAAATTAACGTAGCACTTCTATAACCAGTGTGCAACTAATCTGGACAGATGATCCAGAGGTTAGCAATGCTCTGGGATTTAGATTTTTGGGGCTGATACTAGTTTTAGATTATTATTTAATAAGGAGATTGACCAATGTTGGTTCATTAGTACAGCACTATATGGTTCATATTTTCCCAGTTTGTCAGCTTTTTCAGACGTCTTTTCTGATCAGCTTTTGGTTTTAGCAGCTTATTTAATATTTATAGTTTTACTAAAATATTATTTCATACGTTAATAATTGCTATGTGGATAAACAAACAACTCTCTAGATGGTAGAAAGCCATTAGTAGTGTTGAAATGTGATGAAACACACTGCCCAACAGAAACTGATCTCCTTTCTCCCATTTACAGTAAATGTCTCACATTTAGTGGCTGATCAGTTGGAACATCATTGTTTACCAGGTTACTGATGTCCCACCGGTAGTTTAGCCCTATAGATTTGTAGCTTATAGTGACATGAATGTAGTTCCTGCGCAAGGCTAGCTCCAGTTGCTAACCCTACGATGTGCTCTGAACCAGCTCCGCGTTTAAACAGCTCCAGTTGAGGGGATCTTCATAAAGTCGTACACAGTTAATTACTGCACACACAATCACACGTGGTATGTTTTCCACCTCCTACCCACTTTGTCTTTCCTTGGGCAAAGGTCTTAAATGGTATTCAATGAGAGTCGTGAGTGAAGAGAAAGGTGATAGAAGAGTGGGCTTGAGAGGAGCGGGGAGGGTGGTAGAGCTAGGAAGGAGTCTGGAAGTCCCATGCCACCCTGCTGATTAGCATGTCGTTGACTTGCATCAGGGCTGGAGGGAGCGGAGAGCGGTCAGGCCAGACATATTTAATGCCTCTGAAGTAATGGGGCTGAATCAGCAGATAGCTCCACTGGGAGCCATTAGCCCAAACATGTGTCATTAACCCTTTCCCTTGCCCAAGCCCACCCTACCCCCTACTGCCTCAGCCCGGGACATGCAGACTAGAGCAGTGCTGCAGGTAGGGTGGATACACAGAGGGGGAAGGGTGGAAACCAATCTATTATTTACATACACTGGCACAGACACTCTCTTTCATTTTCTCCTCCGTCTTTCTTTCTAACACTTTGCCTGTTCGCCTCTGGGTCCGTCTGTGTCTCCGCCCCCTTTTTCCTATAGCTCTTTGTATCCGAGACAGCTTTTTCTCGTGGTGCGCGTGTTGTTTCAATCAGTGTTTCATATGCCAGGCGAGTCTTTGTGTAGAACTCTCTTCCAGGGCTTAGTTTAAATTAGGGTGTTTGATAGTTAGCGTTAACTGTGGGGGAGGTATTAAAAAGAAAGAATGAGACAATAGAAAAGAAGGACATGGCACAGTTGGTTAGGCCTATACAAAGAGGAGCAGGTACAGCTTAAGTGTTCTTTGATGAACAAGTTTGGGTTGGGATTTTGGGGGTCCTCAGAGTAAGAGCTTCTTTGCCTTTTGAGCTAACTTTTAGCAGGCCTCCCCATGTTGGCTGCGGCTGCAGGGCAACAATAGAGAGAAGCGGCAGGCCCACAACACCTGCCAGTCTTAATGGTTAACATGTGTGGAGAAATGCAGCGAGCGAAGAGGAGGAAAGGAGGAGGGAAAGGGCAAGTAAAGAGGCTCTAAGTTAGTAGATTTCCCTGGCTGTGGCGTGTGAGTGTATGTATGTGTCTGTTTGCGTGTGTGTCATGAAGTCAGTATGTCTATGCCCTATGGTGGTTTGCGTGCTGCCAGCCAGGGTCTGTGGAACATCGCTTAGACTTGAACAAAGAGAGATCCAGACAGTAAAACCTCCCTGCTGAGCAGCTAGAAGGGTGGAAGACCAACATTGACAAATGATGCTGTGTACTAACGTGGCGTCCCACACGGTCATTTCACCAGTTCAACACTCCACAGTTTGTCACCTATGTGCAGCTAACATCTGTGTGTCTGAGTCACGTTAACACACACATGTGAACACACACAGGATGCATTTGTGGGTGTGTTACTGGGTGCTTGGAGTGATCATCACAAGTGTTAGTCTCCCAACCTTGGTCTTCTGCCATGTCCTTGACACGGGTGTGTGTGTGTGTGTGTGGGGGCATGTGTGTGTTTCTGTCTGTTTCAGTGTGTACCCAGGCGTGTATGCACAGCCGTGCATTGCTGCTGTATGTGCTTGGTCTGTGTGTATGAGCTCATTGTGAGTTTGAGGGGTCTCCCCCTCTCTCCCCCAGAGCTCAGCTGAGAGCTACACGTCATGTCTGTCACCTTCTCTCTGGCCACAAAGCTGCCCATTATGGACATACAGGGTTCAGACTAGAGAGAGTGGGCTCCAGCCAGGCGAAGAGCCAGACCCCCCTTCCACAGTGCTCTCGCTGCCCCCCGTCTTCATCGGCCTCTGCCCTGATCCTGTCATTGACTTGCCCCCCCCCACCCCACTCTCTCTCTCTCTCTCCCTCTCTGCTCCCTCTTTGCTCTTCCTCTCCTTTTCTCTGCGCTCATTTTGAATCTCCCTCCATCCTTCTCCAGTAGAGTTCAAAGTGTTTGGAGCAGGGCCAGGTTCATCCCTTTTAGCTCAAGTAAAGCCAGTCAGCAAATCTGCTACCACTGAATGATTCACCTCCTCTTTCTGTGTCTCTTCTAATCCCTCTCTCTCCTCCATCTCTCTCCTATCCTCCTGTCATCCATCAGTCCTTTCCCCCTCTGCCTCTTTTCTACTACCAGCCTTATCGCCCCCTGTTTCTTTAGTTCACACTGCACATGGTCCCTCAGTGTGAGAGAGAGAGAGAGCGAGAGAGAGAGCGAGAGAGAGAGAGAGAGAGAGATTTGGCTGAATGTTGCGATGGAAATGGTTCTGTGTCCCAGCTTTCTCCTCTCCTGGCCCAGCCTGACCTCCTCAGGAGAGCTGTAGGATTCCCCCCAGTGTCCCATACTCAGTCACTGCCTGACAACTCTGACAAGCCAGAGGGTTTTCACCTCTTTTACACACACACACACACACACACACACACACATTCAAACACCTTCAAAATATCCATTGCACATAAGAGGGATATGTGAACTCACAACATTTATTTGCCCCTGTATACACACAGTTAAACCAGTCTGATGTGTTACCTTTTTTTTCTCCCATTGTCACACTTACATACACTTTCTCCAACTCGCTCATGCTTTGTCTCTCTCACACACACATACACACACACACACACACACACACACACATAATCTCACTCACTGGCTTGCTGGCCGGCTGCAGCAGGAGTCAAATGGCCCAATGTGTTAAAAGCATTAGGTAAGCACAAATCCAAAAGTGCTCCTCAGGCCAATATCATGTGTCCTGCTTCATTACAGTCTGGTGTATACATTCAACTACATCTCTGACCCCCCCCACCCCCCGCCCATCCATCTATCCCTCTCTCTTCCATCTCTCCCTCCCTCCTCTCTCCCTGGGGTGCTCTAACACAGAGCGTCCCAAGATGTTCGCTGAAGAATAGATGGGGATCTCTTATTATTGGAAATGTTGATGCAGGCTGGGCTTGGTGGTGAAGCCTGTCCAAGCACGGCACGGCACAGCACAGCACAGCACAGCTTATAATGTGTGTGTGTGTGTGTATATACATATATTTACTTATAGGTTAGACCTGCAGTGGCCAGCCCCTGTTTATCTGGAGCATGGGCACACACACACATACACACACATTGTGGAAAAAAATAAAGAGAGAACCTAGATTCATTTCTGTCACAGGATTTATGAGTGAGGAGGGCTGGGCCTGCAGAGAGAGGTATGGGAAGGGAAGGGAAGGGGGAGGAAAGAGAAATGAAATGAAAGAAAATGCCACCTTTGATATAAGTCTAACAAGGTATCTCTTGTCCACATGGGTTTTATGGGGCCAATGTTTTCAACCTGCAACTATTTTGGGACCTGATATGATATTAACTGCAGGGAGGGTGCTGACCAGAATTCCAGCTGAGAGGTGTGTGTGTGTGTGTGTGTGTGTGTGTGTGTGAGTGTGAGAGAGAGAGAGAGAGAAAGACAGACAGATGGAGAGAGAGCGAGAGATCAAAGAAGCGGGCCTCTAACCTGTAACCTATCGACTGTTGCCTCTCGCCCTGTCAAAGGCAGCGGAGAGGAAATAACGCCACACCTCACATCCCGCAGCAGCATGTGTGTGAGGCAGCAAACACACTGAGGCCTTTTCTACGAGCTTCACCGCAGCCCCTTGGCCCGCTGTGCCACACTTGTCTCTCTATAGCAGGGCAAGCGGTGCAGCGCTAGCCCGACGTTAGCACTTTTCTCCCTTCATAAGCAGTTAACAGTGTGTATTTGTGTGGCGGATCACAGCCGACAAGCCTCTGGCCCAGCTCAGCTCTGCCAGCCACCTACACCCAAGCAATCAGGAGGTCGGGGGGGGGGGGGGGTGGTGGTGGAATGGGATACAAGAAAATCATGGTCATGATTTAATGCCCCCTGATGTGCACAGCAGGGGATGAGAGATGAGATTTGGATGAGAAATAAGGAGATGAGAGGTGGGGACACAGGGGGTAATGAAGTAGGTTGGGGGCAAAGAAACAGTGGTGAGTCTATGGGAAGGAGCCGCTGATCCTGTGTACCTAACTGTGGTCGTGTTTACTATAGCTAATCTCTGGCCCTTCAGGCTTCTACTGTCATCTACTATGATTGCCATCGCACATACACACATACAAACACACACACACACACACACACACACACACTGGATAAAATCAAACAACAAATCGAAACCGGAAAGCCTTGACTGGCGTGTGAAGAGCTGCTGGTCTCTGCTGTTTGATGATCGATGGCAGTTGACAGTCGTTGGCCGTCACTCACTCATTTACAGCGCGGAGCCTGGCGGACGAGGAGAAAAACTCTTCTCTCTTTGTCTTTCTTTGTGCCTGTTTTTCTCTCGTTCACCCCCCCCCCCCTCATTCTCTACCTCTCCTAAACCTTTTCTCATAAAAAGAAAGGAGAGGTCTTGGTAATCAGTTTTTGGCTCAAGTTTGGGGGCTCATGTGTAAACCCTCTCCCCTCCTCCTCGTACCCTCCCCCCCTCCCTCTCTCTCCCTCCTTCCCTGGATGTAATAGATGAGGATAGCAGAGCGTATGTTTACGAGCACGAGTGCTGGACTTGGCAGGGCCCAGCGCTCCTTCAGTGTCTGACAGTTCATCACAGCTCACTGACTGACTGACTGGGCCCCTGTCTCTCTAGCACAGTTTACATTACATGCACACACACACACACACACACACTCACTTACACATGATTGAGTCTCTTCACTCTCACAACTTCTCGTCTCTCAACGTCTCATTGTTTCTATGTCCCCAACTGCCCCCCAGGTAATTGTTTATTATTGTAGATAAATGTCCATAGCCATTAACCATATTGTTCTCTCTCTCTCTCCCTCCCTCCCCCCTTTTCCCCTCCCTCCAGTGGTCCTATGCATTGGAGAAGCCCAACACAGGCAGTGTGTTCAGCCTGGCCTGGTCTGCAGACGGCACCCAGCTGGCTGGGGCCTGCGGCAATGGGCATGTCATCTTTGCCCATGTGGTGGAGCAGCACTGGGAGTGGAAGAGCTTTGTAATCACCCTTACCAAGAGGAGGACCATGCAGGTACAGAGAGACACACACAGGCATATTCATACGTGTGCATGCTTACAGTGTACTGGCACACAAAACAGAGCCGCCTATAGTACACATTCTCCTCTCCACCTCCTTTTTAACCTTTCATAGGGGCACAGTACTTTACAGCAAGGGTTCTTAGCCAAAGAGTGTAGATTTAGTCTTGTTTTGGGACCCAGTCTAATAACAGAATAATGGCTTTAGTTTATTTGCACAGCGAACACATTTAAGTAAAATAATAAAAACACAGTGATAAAAGACAATGACAGAAAACACTGAAAGAAGAGAAACAAATTTGTAATTTGTGCAGGTTAGATAGAAAATATCCTAAGCAGCTTCTAAAAACATCTCGCCTCAAAGAATATAATATTCTGTTACATGCAGAAAGAAACAGGCCTGTGATCCATTTTGAGTCCCAGTCTGTAGTATAAGAACTACTGTTTTACATGTTATAGGTGTGCTCTTGTGCTTTTTTTCAAACAAAGGCTACTGAAATACAGTGTCTCTCAAAAAATGCTTGATCTTGACCAGGCAAACATTCCCAGGGCCCTGGCTCAGTTGATCATCCAGCCTAGCGAGTGAGAATAAATGTGATGCTAGACGCTAGACGCTGTAGAGGTGAAGTGAACAGGCTGTGTGGAGAGGCAGACGGTTCCCAGGCCCTGGGTACTTGCAGCCATACATTACAGTGGGACCCTCCCAGTGTGCCAGGCAGCCCTGCAGTGACAATGACCAGTCTGTCTCGCTGCCTCCCTCACTCCACCACTCTCTACTGTTTAAACTCACGCTAACCACAAGGTAGCGTTTACACGCGGTCAACACACCCACATATAGATACACACACACACATATACTTTCAGAGACACACAGTGATGCACACACCCCCCCCACAGAAACAAGGTCACACACTTGCATGTGCACAAACGCACATGTACACACATTTGCCATAGACATCTCTACCAAGCGCAGTTTGTGTAAACCAAACAAACTTGGGTTGTCAGCCATTTATTTTCAGCCTCGCAGGCCTTGTTTTTTTATTTTCCTCTCCTCCCCCTCTCCTCCTCGCCGTCCTTTTTAAAAGTGCACATCTGCCAATGGTTTGTGAATCAGCTGGCTAAATTTACCACCTTGCGGTCACATGTTTTTATTCCTGGTTGTGTTGCGTGTAAATTTGGCTTGCTGGAGGGGGCAGAGGAGGAAGATTTGTAAAGCTGTAAAAATAACCCCACCTTTCACCTGGTGCTGGAAAAGGCCCTTTCATTCATTCACAGGGAGAGCTGGAGGGGAAGTATTTATCTATGCAGGTGAAAAAAGGAGTACCAACCAGTACATACACACACACACTAAACAGTGAAAACAGCTTTCTCTGTCCACAGTTGCTCTACGTGTGCTTCCACATACTGTAGACCGCTTCCTGTGTATATTAAGAATAAATACCGTCCTGTGTACGTGGCTGTGTTCACCCCTCTGTCAGTGAAGCCAGTGTCTCCTCTTCATTGTGTGTTTGTTCAACAGTATAAAGTTTATGCCTGTTTTGTTACTTCAGGACTCCATTCACTTGCTCTTTCTTGTTTTTTCTTTTTTGTTCATTTCCCCTGGCCCCGCCCCTTTTCCTCAGGTGAGGAATGTGGTGAATGATGCAGTAGACGTGTTGGAGTTCAGAGATCGGGTCATCAAGGCCTCACTGGCCCACGGTCACGCAGTGGTCACCACCTCCTTGCAGTGCTATGTCTACAAGTCAGTAGCCCACTCCTCTCTCCCTCCCTCCCTCCCTCCTTTCCTCCCTTCCCCTCGCTGTCACCCTATCTCTGTGATGCTCTTTCTTTCTGTCACTCCTGTCCGTCTCTGTCCCCGTCTATCAATGCGGTCTTTCCCTTCTCTGTGTAGATGATCGGCTTCTCTCTTTCCCTTCCTAAAGGCATTTCCTTTATGTTGGTTTATCTTTCATTCTGTCTATTCCTGGTCTTTTTGTGTGCCATTTTCTCCTCAGCACTTTTATGAGATGTGTCTTTATGAGTTACGGTGTCTTTTTGTGTACAAGAAGTGTACAAGTCATTTTGTAGTGTGTGTTTAATTTGTGTGTGTTTGTTACAGCTCTAGCAACTGGAATACTCCTCTCATCTTTGATCTGAAAGAGGGAACAGTCAGCCTCATACTGCAGGCAGAGAAGTGAGTGTCTCTCTCTCTCTCTCTCTCTCTCTCTCTCTCTCTCTCTCCCCCCCTCTCTCCATTCCAGTAGCAGTGCAGCAAGAGGCTGTGTGCAGAGGGAGAACAGGCTGTTCTCTAATGCTTCATTACTCGACACTGACCACTCAATCAAGCGTGTGCTCCAGTGTATCCAGCCCCGTCATACAATAAGACCACAGGGGGAAATTAGCTTGATATGGAGTAGCTGTTGCACAATACTCCAGTGCAGTGTCCCTGACAATCAGTGTAGAGCTAAATAGATTACCGGCCATTCTGTACTTACAGCTGAGCAGGCCGAGGCTTGCCGAGTAAGTCGACGCTGTGTTAACGTGCATTACATGTTCAAATGACCTAATGGACTACCCAATCAGTTCATTAACTCCATTGCTCTTTTCATTCCTTTACTCCTTGACATTTCATCTATCTCTTTATCTCCTCTCTCTGTTCCCCCATTCATATCCACATACATACACCTCTCTCTCTCCCAGACACGTTCTGTTAGTGGATGGAGCAGGGTTGTACTTGTTCTCCTATGAGGGTCGACTGATCTCCTCCCCCAAGTTCCCCGGTATGAGAACCGACATCCTCAACGCCCAGTCTGTCTCCCTTAGCAATGATACCGTCGCCATCCGAGACAAGAGCGATGAGAAGGGTGAGTGGTCATTCTCTCTGTCTGCTTAACTCGTCGGTCACGAGGTGATGAATAGGACGGAATGAGCCTTTATTATGTTCTCTTTTCTCCTCTCTTAACCAGTCGTCTTTCTGTTTGACGCCTTGACGGGGAAAGCCCTCGGCGATGGGAAGCCCTTGACTCACAAGGTGGGTAATCTTTTCCCCCTAATTGTTCTGCCTGTCTCTCTCTCTTCCTCTCCATCTCTCTTTCCAAATAGGCCTAGGTGAGGGGAGCAGTCTTTTCAGAATGGGTTGCTCTGTGTGCTAAAAAAGAAACCAACACATATCCAGAAGGGGGAGAGAAAATAAAGAGACAGGAAGAGAATGGGGGAAGGGTTTTGGAGTAAAACTAAGGGTGAAAGAAGAGAAGGAGGACTAGGAGGAGAAGAAGTGGAGGTAGCCAGGCTCAGCAGTTACTGTTTGTCAGCATGGCTTTGTCTGCCAGTAGTCCACAGCTCCAAGACACCACACTGCAGCCAGCTGGCTCCAGCCAGCACGCACACACACACACACACTCACACACACACACTCTTTTGGCAAAAACACTGTTGGGTCACAGTACTAACGCCTCTCCCCCTTTGGTTTCTTTTCCTGATCTTTTGTCTCCTTTCCATCATTCCCTCCTCTGCTCAGTCTTACCTTTGTGTTTTGGTTTGTCTGTGTGTGTGTGTGTGCTTGGGTGTGTTTGTTTATATGTAGCTGGAGGTGGTGGAGATCGCTCTGGACCAGTGTGGTCCGGCCAGTGAAAGGAAGATCGCCCTAATAGACAAGAACCATGACCTCTACTTGACCTCTGTACGCCGTCTTGGACGAGAACACAAAATCTGCAAGATTGGTGAGGCAGGGAGGAGGGAGTTCCCTTGGCAAGACGAGCAGTGACTTTCTTTTGTTTTTTCATTTCTAATGTGTTTCTTTCACTGTAATAATCATATATCTCACTAATTTGAATACCTTCTTGCAAACCCATTCATTAAAAGGGAACGTTAGACTCCCATATGAGTGCCTACTGTAATAAACTATGTTATCATTGTCAGCACTTCTGTGAGTGTAGACTGGGACAATGCATGTTTTGTGTTACTCTTCAAAAACATGAACACAGTGATGAACAGAGTGTAGCCAACATTGTTGTATGTGTTGTATGTGTGGTCTGACCTGTAGGTAACATGGTTCACACTATGGCCTGGAATGACGCTGCTAACATCCTGTGTGGTATCCAAGACAACCAATTCACAGTGTGGTACTACCCCAATGCTGTCTTCACTGACAAGGAACTGCTACCAAAAACAGTGTACATGAAGGATGGCAGGTACACACACAGTCCTTTGCTCTCACTTAACTTTTAGGCATTTAGCTGATGCTCTTAACCAGAGTGATTTACTTCTGAGTGCCACAATAGAATAAGCTTGAATTCCTGGTTCACCAAAATTGCAAGCAACCAATGGTAGGTACATGCAAGAGTCAGGACCATAGTGCCCCGACAATATTCCTGTGACAATACAAGGTCGAGTAAGAGTAAGAGAGAAGTGCTAGGAAAAGGAATAAAATAAGAGCTAAGCTATTTTACCAGCAAACTAGATTTTTAGAACAGAATGGGACCTCCAAATGATGTCTGCATTACCAGCACCAGCATTTGGCTGATTGTTGATGTTAATTTCCCACCATTTGAAACATGTACATAAAACATATAACAAAGTGTAGCTCATAGGTTCTTAGGATATTTTTAGTGGAGGGCAGGTTGGAGTGGGCGCAAGGTGCCAAATTGGGTAATAGAAAGGACTGGGTGTACGCAACACGTAACACTCATGCACACATACATATACATGCATACTGGCAGAAATTACACAGCCAATGAGTTGATTGTTGTGTTCTTTATTAGAGCAATCCATCATCTTCTACATAAATGTTAACGTGTTTAAATCAATATTTCACTTTGGTAGAACATTTTGCATTACCGTATATAAGTTATTGAACAGTCTCCTACCCCAGCTACACCAGGGATTTACCACCAGCATTCAAACTTTGTTCTGACTCACTATCAATAATTGCAAACAGGCAAACATATTTCTTGGAAACTATGGACATAGAAAAAAATGATGTAAGGTCCAAGTCACCATAGTTTTTAGGTTGATTAGAAGCATTATTTTTAGACTAGGTGTTCAGAATGAAGGCAACTGAGATAGGGTGCAATGCAGGGTGGGGAATTAACTAACCTTTTTGTCTCCTGGCCACAGTGGCTGATACATTCATAAGCCTCTTCACCTATTTACCCAACTGGATTCTCAAAATAAAAATAAATCAAATAAATCAAATCAACAAACGGGGGTTGGCTGCCTACCAAATTGGTTGGAAGAGTTGACAACTTTACCAGCCACATCCACAATTTACCAGCATTTGGCTGGTGTTAATTTCCCATCCTGATACTGTGGATACAGAGGGCAGCCAAATTGGCAACGTGAATACTTGAGTTCATGGAAAGCCATGAAGTTAAAATGCTGTACAAGATTGAACCACTGAGAACCATAGTAGTTCTTGCTGGATGTTCTACGTGACAGTGTGGGTGTGGGTGTGTATATGTGTGTGTAATATACTCTCTTGTATGTCCCCTCCAAAGTGAGTTCAGCCGTGCACCCCACATTCTGAGCTACGTGGGCACCAAGGTGACTGTGCGCCAAGGAGATGGTTCACTGGTCTACAGCAGTGTGTCTCCCTACCCAGCCCTGCTCCACGAATACAGCGCCTCCGTACGCTGGGAGGATGCACTACGCCTCTGCCGGTTTGCCAAGGTAACATGCCTGTGTACTGGCCGAACGTGGCCGTACATGTGAAATCAGTCTTATGTCTGGTGTGAGTGTGTAATTTGTGTGTTATTTATTCAATTCTAGTTGACGTTTTTATTTATATAATTGACCTTAAGATAGTGTGATGTGTCCTGCAGTCTCGGACTTTGACACAGTCCAGGATCCTGTGGAGAGAGAGAGAGAGAGAGAGAGAGAGAGAGAGAGAGAGAGGGTAGTGGAGAGCTTTATGGGACCAGACCAGCATGCTTTAATTAGCCCTCAATTAGCCTGGTGACACCATTTACCGGATTTAGGCCCCCTAGACCTCACTCATAAATACACACTCTAGCACACGCATGTGTATATGCTGCACGCACACACACATACACACACACACTGAGTGCCATGAGAACCTCTATAGTGATGCAATAACCACAACCCTGGAGAGAGGGATGGCTAGTTGCGAGGGGGAGGGGGGGGGGGCCTTTTCCTGGCCTCACAAGGGACTGGAAGAATGAGTGAGAGTCATTGGTTTTAAGAGCAACACCCCCTAACCCCCCCACGCACCTACCACCTGCCCTCCTCTACTTCTGGTAAGAGTTTGGTGGCAGTGTGGCTTTTCCCAGAATCATAGTCATCATTGGCAGTAAGCCCTTCGACATACACTATTTATATATACAAACACACACACACACACACACACACACACACAAGCACAAGCACAGTCAAACACTCACAAATAATGCAACAGCAATAAGCTATAGTACATACACATTTGAACCCAAAAAAGATTTTGGCTTAAATTCTGATCCATTGTTTTGTGTCACTCTGTCCTAGGGCTCGGCGATAAACTCAGTTCAGGTTGAATTCATTCCAGGAGATTTACACCCTTCCCCAATATTAAACTGCTACCTTTTGTTTTCCTGCTGAACAACAACACTGGAACATGGCTTATGCCTTCTGCTTTTCTTAATAAGCCGCAGGTTGTGTCCAAGCACGCTGAGTGGCAGTTCTGGTGCATATTATCACTCAACACAGTCGCTGCACAAAAAAAAATGAAAAAAATAAATAAAAATGTTATAATTAAATCCATGAATCAAATGAAATACATTAAAAATCAATCAGCTTCTGTCAAAACGGTAGGGTTACTGCCAAGACTGCGTGTAGAGCGTCCTGTGCCCTTACATTTGAGCGGTTTGATTAGCGTTGAATTTACCGTTATCGTGACAAATGGGTCAAATTGTCGTGATGAAGATTACTCTGACCTCAGGCAGAGGATGATGATGTTATTGTTGCTTGTTGCTGGGAGTGGTTTCTAATTAGAGCTGCTTGTCTTGGTGATGGACGGTGATTAGAGGGGGGATTATAGAGTGGTGGCTCTAGTATGGGGTTAGCGCAACTGTTGGTCAACTGGTGGTTTAGACTCATTTTAATGAATGCAGCTGCACAGAATACAGTGGTGACGTCATGTGTTTACATTCATAGGTGTCATGTACAACAAATCTCTGTGTTTTTGTTTGTTTGTGTGTGTGTGTGTGTGTGTGGGGTGCACACTTGTGTATGTGTGTTTGAATGCATGTGTGTTTGAGTGTGATTGTAATGAGGCCTGTATGGTGGATAAGAGCAGACAGGCAACGGGGACTCAGTCACTTCAGAGACGCCATCGTAATGATCACCCTGTCCCTTTAATAGTGTGCACACACACACACCTCTACACCCTATCCCTTTGATAATGGATAATTGTACCATATCCCTTGGCGCCACCACTTACTCTGCCACCCCTCTCATGCTATGTTAGGTGAGGATTTAAGGATATAACTTAACTGATTTGTCTTTTGAGTCAAGGATTCTCTCCACTGTTAGCAAGGGTTTCTTTCTAGACTCACTATTGTGTACCAATGTTCAACAATCACACAGGGAGAAATCCATCGTAGAAGAGGGAGAGATACCAATGTCTCCACTGAGAGTAGCCTCAATAGACCAGAATACAAGGCAACCACAAGACATGTTGCGTTTGAATGAAGGGCGTGACTCACTTTTTCTTGACTGGAAGAACTTGCTCTCTTGCTGTTACTATTGCTATCTCTATTGCTCCATTTACACATATTGAAAGCAACAAGTTCAGGCATGTTTTCTGGGTTTTGTTGAAAGGCATTCTGGGAAATGTAAGATATCACTAACTGAAGTAGATATAGATGAGGCAGATTAAGGGGAAAATGGGTACAACAAAAAGGTAAACTACAACACTTCATCACAAAATAACTTGTGGAATACATTGAACATCACAGATTGATGATATGTAACAGTCTAAGAGTATCCGAGGGTGGAGTTTCCTTTTGAGAAATTAATAAATACACATTCTGATGTTCCAGATACTATTGTCTTTATCTTGAAGTCCTGCTAACCCCTTTAGACTCTTAGACTGAGTCACTGACAGACAGAGCTAATAATGGACTGAGGTAAAAGAGCGTCAGTAAACTTCAAACGGTTTGTGCGCTGGACTTTGAATCCCCTTCAGCCAAGCGAAGACGTCAATAGACACACAACGTTACAGATGTCTGCTTCCACCCATTTCCATAGGACCAATCTTTGTGGGCGTGTCTTGCTGGCATGGCAATGGCCAGCAGGGAGTTGACCACAGCGGAGGTGGCCTATACTGCCATTGGAGAGGTAAGAGCATCAATCAGTGGCTCGGCCAATCAGTTCCTATCTTTTAGGCAGATATTTAAAATCCTATGAACCAACATTCAGTTTAGTTAGATTAAACTTTAATGTGGGCAACTGTCTGTTTTTTTCCTGTACAAGAATTGCTTTCCTTCTTCTCATATCGCTCTCTCTTTGTCCTCTACCTCCCTCTTTCCAGGTACCTAGGGTGCAGTATATCAACTTTATAAAGGAGCAGCCGTCGAAGGAGTCGTCTCTGGCCCACATGCTGCTGTTTAGTGGTCAGGTCCAGGAGGCTGAGGCCACTTTGTTACAGGCTGGCCTCATCTACCAAGCCATACAAGTCAACATGGACCTCTCCAACTGGGAGAGGTAGGACTGTGTGTGTGTGTGTGTGTGTGTGTGTGTGTGTGTGCGCGTGTGTGTTTTTTTTTCCTGTCCTTACTAAGGTTATTCTTAGGAGTAGGTCTAAAATGAGTGTATGGTTGAGGTGAGGCATGTAGTTGTGAGCGTTAGGAGCTAGGGAATGAAAGCTGATGTAGGTTGAAACGTGTTTGTGTGTTAGTTAATATCTTGTCGTCTGTCTCCAGGGCGCTGGAGCTGGCTGTGAAACACAAGACCCATGTGGACACTGTGCTGGCCTACAGAGAGACGTTCCTACAGACGTTTGGCAGGAAGGAGACCAATAAGAGATTCCTGCAGTATGCTGAAGGGGTAGGCTGGGGCAACATGTCTCCTACACTTTATTACTTGACTTTAATATAGTCTAGTGTGAGCAGTTGGTTTGCTCAGTTAAACCAACACTGATCAAGGTAGAGTGCCCAGGCCTATCTCATCTCTCTCTCTCTCTCTGTCTCTCACTGTCAGGTTGAGGTGGATTGGCAGAAGATCCAGGCGAAGATAGAGATGGAGTTGTCTAAGGAGAGAGAGAAAGCCGCTAATGCCTCTGTCAGGAGCAGCCTGGCCTCGCGACATTGATGTTCGGGGCACCCTTCTTCTCTACAGAGTCAGCTTCGCAGAAAAGCCTTTTTGACATTTGGTGGATATATTGTGGTTAGGCTCAATCTCAGGATAATGAAACATCTTCTGTAAACGAGGGACAATGTCTGCCATCAAATTTAAAAAAAGGAAATGACAGTGTAGTCTTAACACTATCTTGTGGTATATGACACGTGTATATAGCACACTTACACAACAACATTATTCTTCACATTCTGTTACTGTGTACGCAGACTAAGGCTGATGTGACTCATGGAAGTTCAATAAGAACGTCCATATTTCTCTGTGAAACCAATATGGCTTCTGTCATATCAGCTTCTCATTCAGAGCTTTCAGTGTGTTTCAGAGTTCAAAGCTGATCATAAATCATCTGATCAAAATCAGCTCTGTATGATCAGTCTCATGTACACTATATAGATATATATATCATGTACATGTGTTTTTATATGGATAGATATTTTTACCATGTATAACTTAAAAGCCTCTCCCTCTGTAAAAGCTGTAATGATTAGTTAATAAAAGACATGTTAAATATATATTCAACTAAAAATGTGTTTTGCCTTGTTGGTATTGCTGTAGTGTCTTCCTGTTGCTTTATCAGTTTTATTTAGTGCATTATGGATTATATCTTATATTATATTATATGTGTTTTCTATTTATCATAGTCTCTATCCTTGTGTTTTTGTGCATTCTGTCTAAGTGCTTCTTTGTGAGTTATTTGTGTATTTCCTTCTTTGCTGAGGTGTGAAACCAACTACTTGCCATGCAGCTCCACCCCCTGGTTGGCAGAAGGCCAGTACATCAGTGGACCATTATAGCCTATCCATCTCCTCTAGTGGCCCAGGAGGGACAAATGAGAGAGAAGATTTGTCTCACGACTGTCCAGGAACAACTGCTAGACCATATCGCAGAGATGTGTGCCGATATGGTAGAAACTGATCGGCCTAATCCCTGAAACTGTGAGTGGCCGCAGATGCTAAAACATCAGAGAACAACAGAATGGGTGTAGGAAAATCTATCAATGGGTTCATTCTCTCTCCCCATAGCTCTGTTTTACCAGTTCACTTGCACAGAGTCTCTCTCTCTCTCTCTCCCTCTCTCCAACTCCACTTTTCCCATCTATTTCTCAGCCTCTTCATTTACTGTGTGATAAACCATGGTCATCTGGAAGTGCACCCCTCATCCTTCATCCAAGAGAAGTCTTATCAGCGAGGAGTCAGGTTTCACATGCATTACCACTATAGAGAGGCTGCACATTCATTGAAACGGTGTATGAAATGTGGATGCATTTCCTCTTTGGCCATACACTAATATACACACTGCCCATTTTACCACAGTAATGTTTTTTTTAGCATATTGGTGTATATCTCCAGATTCCTGAAAAGCAGGACTCATGGACATAAAATAATGCTTTTCCATCCTTTTGTAACACAAAAAAGTCTATTTTCTTCTCATTTATAAAACCAAAACCATTATGTACACATTGAATATGACACTTAAATACATTTTAAGCTTGTATAGCTTTCATTTTTAGCAATACTCGATGTTATGAGCCCTGTCAGAAGTCATGTGAGTCGGGGGACTCTCAGTGGTGTCAATTTGAACAATGGAGTGAACTGTGTTAAGTATTCAATATATTTGAAATTGGACTGGGTATACACTCAAGACACTCAATAGACACTTATAAAGTGTAATGCTGTAGATACGTATATATTTATAGACCGGCAAACAATGCAGCTCTCCTAAAAATACACTTCCTGGTTTATGAGGAAGGTAATGCTCATTGATTGGACCTTAGTTTCTCTGCTGTTTGGTCCAGTAAGCAAAAGAATAACTGCACTATTGGCACAAATTATAATGTTGCTTAGACAAATCCATTTTATGTGTGTGTGTGTGTGTGTGTGTTAGTGTATTTGTCTCGATGTTTGTGTGTGTGCATCTGTGCTTTTGTCCGTGTGTGTGTTTCTGCATGTGTCTCGGTGCACGTGTATGTTTGTATTTGTGCGCATTTGATGTAAAGGGAAACCTCTGTATCGCTGTCCTATCCACTACCAGGGACTCCTGCAAGCTTAGACTGCCCCAGCTTTACACCATCTGATTAAAGTTTAATGCTGGGAACTCTAGAAGGCTGGTTATGCCCTCGGCCCCCAAACCCACTCTCACAGCTTAGACAGAGGAGCTGGATGTCCTCGATGAACTACAGTGGCTGTGAAGGAGAGAGAGAGAGAGAGAGAGAGGGGGGGAACCTAACATTCACACCTCTTATGGTTTAGACAGCACTCACCCACGGCCAATATTTGATGCATCTTGGTGTCACATGCTAAACCCCATCTATCCATCAGTGGGTTAAGCGTGGATTTAATGCTTCTAAGTGCAAACTCCACCCATCCACAAATTTCCCCTCTTGCAAGGAAAGCCATCAGTGGTGTTCACTATTGGCTCTACCATCATGGCTTGAAAGTATTGGATTACACAAGCCACTAAAATCACACTCAGACAGACTTTCACTGTTTGTAGCAATAGAAAAACTCCAGGTCTTCCTTTGTACGGTCATATGTAGTTTTGCAAATACAGCTGCTTCAACATCAGACGTTCTTCATGTGGCTTGACGTAACTCTCTTTGCTCCTCATTTAATAGTAAAATAGTTGACGGAAAGCGATGTGCTACTTAACTCTGGTGAGGTGAAGAATGCTGGGATATACTGCCTGGTAATCCAATGCCATAAGTATCCATTGTTTTTTCGAATGGCTGATAAACACTTTGAAGCTCTTCATATAAGTCAGTTTAGTTCATCTGGTGAGGTGGGGGTGGGGGTGGTGCTCCGTGATGGCTTTAGACCTGCTCAGACATTATGGATTATACCAGAACCAGTGAAGAAAGGATAGGTGATTAAAGCTGGACAGCACATATCCTATCAACCCTGGTACACTTTTTCCTTTCAGGTAAATAAATGAGTCTGTTTGTTTGTCCCTGGGTAGATAGATTTGTTTGTTCTGGTGGATAGATGTTCTCTCTGTAATGGACTTGTCTGCTTCTCTGTTGGCTAGGAACTAATGATATGGTAACATTTCTCCCTCGGGGCTGGGCTGGAGAGAGGATGTGGCAAGTGTGACTGTGTACCACACACACAATTAATGGCAAAGTGATGCCTAATACCGAATTGAGCCTTTTTAATACTGTAGCATTATGAGACATTTTAATGGACAATAACAATTAATGCCTAGCTTCAGTCCAGGGAAACAAGCGCCACTATTGCTCTGAAGTGCGCGTAGGGGTCAATTGGGCTTCAACTTGTCTCCTGCTTGGCCATTAGTCAGGAACGGATCAACATGGAACAGTTAAACACTGATTATCAACATCACCAATACAAGTAGATCCATACATATTCACTGGTATGTACTCGGTATGTACACTCTCACTCTGTCAGGGTCCAAAGGAATGACTGTGTACTCTGAGCCCACTGTCTGAGCCTGCTGTGTCTGTCTCATCCTTGTTTCCTGTCAGTTGTCCCCTTGTCGGTCTTTTTTCTTGTGCTGTCTGTGCTGTGGAGCGTTACAATGCTACCGGGTCAGCAGTGGTGCTCTTGTCTGACATGCTTTCAATCATCAACATACAACTTTGTTTGGTGGCAGTTTACACCATATCAATATGCCAGCTGTAATCTCTGCCCTTGTCTTCTTGAATCCAGAACCTGGGAGACACTGATATATGCTTTAGGCAGAAAGGCCCCTCAGGTTTTCAGAGCACTTTGAAAATGGTACTTATTTGCTGCTGCCTCAGCTTTTGGAGAAACACACTCATCTTTCAGCTCTCAGGAAAGTGAGTGTGTGTGTGGAGGGAATATTGCTTTCATGCTGATAACCTATATTGGGTATATTAACTTAAAAAGTGTGTGCCACTTAAAGTTTTGAAATGTGTATTCACACCAACATCCGTGACACTATTGCCTTTTCAGCTGACATTTAAGGCTACAAGAAACAATGTACACATTTTTTCCTCTGTAACTGGGTGCAAATTCAATAAAGAATAGAATAAAAAAAAAGAATAGAGGGTATTTCAGGCCCGGCAGACTATCCGTGTCCCAAGATTTAGGATCCCGAGTAAGAAAGGACAAGAGGAATTG
This sequence comes from Hoplostethus atlanticus, assembly GCA_034670405.1. Classification (NCBI taxonomy): domain Eukaryota; kingdom Metazoa; phylum Chordata; class Actinopteri; order Trachichthyiformes; family Trachichthyidae; genus Hoplostethus; species Hoplostethus atlanticus. The sequence continues at coordinate 10,724,843 of JAXDDX010000003.1, read as the reverse complement.
AGAGAAGAGAGGCTGTCTCACGGTGCCATGTGAAATTGAGGCGCTGAAGTAAAACATAATGCGATTGTACCGGAGCCAAATTAGCTGTCTGAGACACAAAGAGCGTCAGTTTCAGCAGCTCGCTCTTACTTCATTATCTCCTTTATTCAACCCAAGCGCGCGTTTGCATACAAAAGGCGAATAATCCCCTCTAATCTTATAAAACACGCACATTTTCTCAGTTCCCTCCTTTATTCTAAACATTCAGCATTATAATTGCACTTGAGTTTATACTCTGCGAGATCATTACCCTGCTGATATTAAAATAAGAATATTATTTGTCTCTGTAGCTGTGCCAATTTTTTACTTTCCATCAGACAGAGTTCCGAGATGTCCTTGAGGTGTGTTGGTGTTCTGAGACTTCCAGGACATCCCCTCTCTGCTCTCCAGGTGCCGGTCCTGCTGCCCTCACTCTGCCGGGACCGCTCCTCTCGTTTTCCGACAGCAAGTTATCATCCGACCGGTCTCTGTGCATCTCCTGCATGCTCTCCTCGTACGTGGGCAAATATTTCACCTCGTCGTAGGCTGGCAGGCTCGGAGAGGCGAAGTCCCCGAGGCTGTATTCGGGGTACCGGTCCAGCAGGGAGTCCTGGGACGCGGATGTGTTCCCGTGAAAGAGGGAGGGCTCCTCGGGGTGGTCGTTGTTCGGGTGCCGGCGGGGCCGCGGGCAAATGATCCGCTGGATGAAGTAGCCCATGGCAAAGAGCAGCAACAGGATCAGGATGCCCGACAGTTTTCGCGTCACCCAGCCCACATTGTCGAAGAAAATGTGGATGGGGAGCTTGCAGCAGCGCACCGTGGAGCTTGCACTGCCGTTCCCGTTGACGATGGGCGGACAACACTGCTGGCCATCGCCACACTGGACCTCCCCACAGCTCCGGAGGGCTTGACAGGCAGAGATCAGGCATGCCGACAAAAAGGTGCCCGTGGTGGCGCACGTTGTCCCGCCGCCGCCCGGTAGACGGGGCATCATCCCTGGATATCCCGGGCTATGGATGGTCCTGTGCGTGCGTGTGCGTTTTCCGTGCGTGTAACCCTATTGTTGTAAAGTCCGTTAAGGTGTTACAGGTCTGCCTTTTCCCCCAGCTGTGCACTAATCCTGCGCTCTCCTCCGCTCTCCCAGACACTGCAGAGCGGAGCGGGACAGCAGGTGCCCCCCCACCGGGCTTCTCACTGAGGACACCCTGTCTGCTGGACTGGTGACAGGAGTGGAGGAGAAGCCCCCTCACATGCTGTCCGGTGGGAATATCTTACAACATTATTAGGTTGTATCCATTTTTCAGTTCCCACTTTGTCCAATGCAAAGTGGATGCCACTGATTGGTTCAAATTGACAAATCTAACCTCATCTGAACTGTCCCGTCAGATGATTTTAGAGAAGAGGTTCCCAATTTTTTTTCACATAAAGCACCCCCCCAAACTCTTTAGACTCCATCTGATAAGATTTTGTCACAAGCTACCCCATCCGAGAAGATTTTTGTTGTTAGAGATGATGTAGTAGAGACCTCTGATCACACCCACAGATTCTCTCAATGTGCTATAGCTAAAAAAAAATAAACAATTACACTAATCTGTATTTTGCTGGGAGACCCCTGGAACCCTCTCAAGGACCCCTGGAGGTCCCCAACCTCACGTTGGGAACCCTAAAGGACTGAACCATCCTAAAAACGTAGCCTCACTGAACCCTGAATGGTAACAGTGCCAGCTGTAACTAGTAAGGTTGCTGGCCCCGATACAAGGCGCCAACAGATCTACCCCTCATAAAAAATGAATAGATTTTGCAGTGTGGGTTGAAATGGCCCCCATTAGAAGAGTGTCTGGATTCACATTAGCGCAGTATCACCCCGGAGAACCATGTGTCTGCAGCATTAAAGAACATAACCATAAAACTGAATCTCCATCTTATACTCACTCAACGTGTTAATTTACACTAAAGATGTCCCAATGGATAGCCTCCAAGAATGACAGACTGCTCAGTAAGCTGTTATGGAAGTATTTCATATGGATGAATGAATGAAGTAAGCCAGTCTGTGTAATTTGTTGTATTGCAATGAATCAATGACTACATAAATCATTTTCTACCACCAGGGTTCTATAGGTTGGCTAAAATCGCTTTTCGAAGCCTTATGTCCTGATTGGATCTGAAAAGATTATGGCCCTCTCTTCCCCAGTGAATAGGATTTACGATACTATGGTGGAATAGAAGACACTGCAGCCTGCCAGTCCATCTTAAATGAAGAGGGTCTTAGTGATGAGATATAGTCGCGACAATCTGTTGTCAAGTCTTCATGATGTAAATCATGAGGAGAATCCTTTTTTTTTTCCCTCCGTCTGTCTTCACATTACCTTTTGTCGCTAATAGCCAGTCTGTATTCGTTCCTCTCCTAAACAAGCCCTAATGCACAATGTACCAAATCCAATTACCAGAGCATTACGATGTGAAATTCAGTAGAAGGGGAGCATCATGCAGCTTAATTTATGCAGCATCATATTTCTGCCTGTAATCTGCCTCTATTAGGGAAATGTGATAGCAGGGCATACTGCTTTAACTAGATAAACAAATACACAATCAATAGCCTAGGGCGCTGCTTCTGAAGGTGGGGTCTGGAGACCCTTAGAGTCCATTATTTCTGTTATTCTGTCGACTAGAAGTAAGCTACATTATTGACAGATGTATAGAGTCTCTACAGTATCTTCACTCTATGGAAAAATGCTATCTCCACAGTATAGACACCTTAAAAACCCTTGGCCTTGTAGCCCACATGAAACACATGGTTGGAAAGAGAGCAGCCATGAAAATCCAGTATTTCTTAAACATAATTGACTTGACTCCTCTTCAGATTACAGTCATGTATAAATGTATAATTCCTAAAGTCTTTTAGCAGCAATTTATTAAGATGTACTCCCCTTCCGTTTCCTCTTTTCTTCTTGTTTGTCTTGTTCTCTCCTCCTCAAGTCTGTGCCTCCTTTTTCCTTCTTGTCCTGCGACCCACTACAAAGTGCTGGTCTTTGTTGAGCAATATTGATTGACTAAATTCTCTCTTTACCGCTGTCTTTATTTTTCTCCCTCCATCTAGAAGGAGCTTTCCGCAAACTCATCACACTAATTGGAGACCGAGTCCCCTGGGAGACAGAAAAGGGACGAGTGTTCCGGACATGTTTTACTGTAATGATGCGTCCTACTATATTTACCGAAAGTGGCGTTTCCATGATTGAATAGGGATGATGGGATTTGCGACTCCTTGATGCGGAGAGAGGCAGACTGATAGATAGACGTAGAGCGAGAGAGAGACAGTTGGGATAATAAGTGAACCAGTAAGGAGGAATTAAGGCTGACCAGCACAACTAATCTGTTAACACCAGTGACACAAAGAGGACTGCGCTCCTGTTACATTAGCTGAACTGGAAGCATAAAGTTGTAGTCTCCTGTATGGCTGACAATTAAAGCTATAACACGCTGACTATTAGTGTAATAAATGTTCTGTGCTGCATGCTTCCATTAATCTGACACAAGGGCCTCTTGTGTTGTGCTTAATAATTCAGCCTTATGGGGTCCATTAGCCCTGAGTAATGATGAATGGCAGCGTTCATATCGGTGTGTCAGATACGTTGATGCACGGACCGCCCAACCTTCAATGTCACGGTTATCACGTTTGCATTAATTATGAAACAAAGAAAGCCTTGTCGGGCCCTGGGCTTTGTTAATGGATCCACTGATGACTCTGGGTTTCTCTTTGTTTGCGAGCAGAGCAGACGTCGCCACCTCCAGGGTTACTGACCTGGGACCAATTCACTGCTCTGTCAGTTCTGGGTTTCTGTATTTAAGGGAAAAAAAGAACGTGTTTTTAGAGCAAATCTTTGAAGAGGTCTTCCACTATGTGTCTGTTTGAAAAGCATCGCTGTTTGTGTAAGCATGTACAAGAATGGTCGTGTAGTGTAGAATGAGTGCCTTATGTTGGTTTGTGTAATGTGTTTTCTGTGTGTGTGTGTGAGTAAGTACTGTATCTGTGCAGTATTAAGCCCGGAATTGCAGGATATGTGCGTGGGTGTCATCAGCGTCTGTGTATTCCCATCAGCTTGGACTCTAATAAAAAGCAGGACCTGCAGTCAGGGTAGATTGTGTGAATCCAGAAAGTCCCACACCACAGCTATTTCACACCCACGTACTTCCGTTAATCTTATCGCTCTGCTTGCTTCGAGATCTTCTAAGTGTATGGGATTGTGTGTGTGTGTGTGTGTGTGTGTGTGTTGTGGGGGCAGAGGCATACTTTTACGTATGGGGCAACTATATTTACGTTTCAGTGCATCTGTGTGGGTGTGTTTGAAAAGTATTTTTTCCATTTATTCTTTACTGGACAATATGTAGTGGAGAGTGATGTTAAAAGAGAGGGATGAAATGTGACATAGGTCATGAATTCACAGCATCGCTAGTGCATAGCATGTACTTTGTATGTGCTTATCCACAGAACTCGACGAGTGTCTGAGGAGGTGTTCACCAGCAAATGTGTTTGAAGGAAAGTGCGCGTCTGTTACCTTTATGTGGCTTGTTCTCCCGGCGTTGTGTGTTCCTTGGCTTGGAGATGAATCGGTATCCAGACTTCCTTTGAGGAGAAAGACTGAAACCCGCTCAGAGAGGCCAAGAAATCCTGACGGGGGAGAGAGTAGGGTAAAATCCCTTTTCTATCTCAAGGGAATCCCAACTCAGTCCTCTCAATGAGTCTGATGAGTTGGGAGGTTTTGTGCTGAGCTCGACTATTTTGACACCACGGCGAATAGCAGGGAGTACGTATGAGGTTGGCCTGAGATGATTTTCTATGGCCGTGATACAATGGAGAACATCCAATGAGTTGATTTAAGTAGATTCATCCCATTGTTTTAATGTGTCGCCTGTTGGGAATACTGACCTGCTGTATTGCCCCAGTAATGACCCCACTGATACGAAGCCTGGCTAATGTTACCCCGTGTGTTTACGTTAAGAAAGGAGTTTCTATTCTCTAAGGGAGAAGCTGTTTTTCGCTTAGTCATGATACTATCTAGCTGACTGCATTAGACGCACTTAAGATAACATTTCACTTCTCCAATCAGCTCGCTGTGTTTTGTTGCAGTTCTTTTTTTTTTTCCATCCTCGCAAATCCTGTCTTTTTTCTTTCGTTTAGCATTTGACACAAGTTTAATACACACACACACACACACACACAAATCTAATAGGGGAAATTCTCATCATAGGGGGGTGAGTGGTGGGGGGGCAGATACAGCTTTTCCTGGAGTGCTGAAATCCCCCCAACCAACCCTGAGAACAGGGGCACCCTCATTTACCCCTATAAGATAACCCATCTACCAACACCCAGCTGCAGATGACTCAGTTCCTGGGGTGTACTCACACACACACACACACACACACACACACACACACACACACACACCACCCAGACACCTGGAGGTTAAATATAGGATAAAGCTTTCCCGTTCCCACGCACTTTCTGACTGGAGGCGGAGGGCAGGGGGATTTTTGACCCCCTGCCTCCGCACTACTGCACTGACTCACTCATGGAAGGGGGGGTCTGGGCCTCCAAAGCGACTAGACTTTGGCCTTCAACCGTGTCCCTCCTAGCAAACGCCCACATCACATCCCAGGCCTCATCCCTCTGTGGCCTGTGTACAGAGTTCCCGAGGGCTCAGAAATAAAGAATCAACAACAGTGAGAGGGAGAGAAGGGAGGGAGGCCATGACACAACCCGCATTATACAGAAACGCTGGCAGGCTCGCTCACAGTATGCCATAGAGCAGTAAGCAGAGAGTCTGTGTAAGAGACAGGAGGGTGTGAACTAATGTGTACTTTGAAGAAGGAACTCACATCCAAGTTCCCTTGAGGCCGAACTCACACAAGCCTCTCTTTTCCCCCCTTTGGTTAAATTATGGCCCCCATTCCTCTGTTGCTTCCTTTTCTCCATCCAGTTTTATGGATGTCAAGAGACAGGAAATCTGTTAATATGTGAAAATGCACAACAATTAAAGCCAGTCCCTTCTAGTGGGAGGTGGGGGGGGGGGGGTGCACTGAAGAGTCCAGATGCCTCTTTAGTAATCCTGTGTAGGTGTCAAATCCCCACACAAACAACTCTAGGGACACACATGTCACAAGTCAGCTTGATAAACACAAATTTGAGATATGAAACGTGACTTAAAGATGATCTTGGGACCGACGCTGGTCGTCTGCAATGAACCCATGCAAGCATCTCTGCACGCAAAAGACTTAACCACAACGTGATATACTGTCAGACTTCAACTGTACGCGCTTAAAAGGGAAATACTGGTCTTGTTCACTTATTGCTTCATTTCCTTTATTGCAGTTATCCATAACAAAAGACTTGGAGGCCCTATAATTTTGCAATTTGCAAAATTAATTTGCAATTTTGCAATCTTATTTCCTGCTTGCTTTCCTTTCCTTGCTTAAGGCAACGGTTGAAAATACAACATTGAGTATCAAACAAAGATTTCCAGGTGCCAATTCCAGAGCAAAGTCTAGTGTAGCATATCTTTAGGTTTAGGTTTAGTTGATTTGCACATATAAAGTGAAAAAGAGGGAAGAACAAACTGTGGAGACAAAGAAACACCAAGGGGCTCATAATAATTCAGATTTCATAATTAATATAAAGAAATAAAACAGGTTGAAATAGCCCTGATGCAGATAATGATGATGATCATAGGGAACGGCAGTGTGTGGTAGTGGGTGAAGTCACAAGTCATCAATGGTTGAATCCAAGAAGTAATCTACTATTAAATCCAAATCAAGTTACGTATGGTGAAAAATGTAGCCCACGATTAATCCCAGCCCTGGATCTGGGTACTACAACACTGCTCTTTTGTATTTCATGCTTTAATAGTTTCATTTAGTAAGTACAGTAAGGAATTTTAGAGAACTGCTAAGTCCCATGCGCTATACATGATACATACCATTGTAAGGGATTGAATGGGGAAGTCTACCCTGGCTGGACCATGTCTTCTCTATGTAAAGGTGTTGCTCTTTGTCCCCGTTCACCTCTATCTGGTGTCTTTATGCAAGGCTGCAACAGGAAAGGCTCTTTTGTTGCTATGGATCGTTCCAGTGATAACTAAGCCTGGATGGCAAAATGGCCCATTGAAATTGAAAGGATATGGCGTTCCTCATCTCCAGAGTAAGAGGATCCCTTTTGTGCATCTGTGTGTTGGTGTGGGTGTGGGTGTGCGTGTGCATGTTCGTGTGCGCGCGTGCATATGTGCACAAATGCTTGCATGTGTGTATGTTATAAAGAGTGCGTGTGGGTGTCGTCCCTGCATGAGTATATGTATCCTTATATGTGTGTGGTTGGGAGTGTGTGTGCTTGAGTGTGTGCCTGTGTGCCTTTGTACGTGTGTGTGTGTGTGTGTGTGTGTGTGTGCGTGTGCGTGTGTGTGATGGATAATGAGTCTGTACAATGAGGGCTCATATTAACCCTCTAGGGTAGGTGACATCACTGTTTCCAAACAGGTTGGTCCATCTCTAAATAAGCCCTGTCATACTCTACTGCACCATACACACACAAAGGAAGGCTGTTTCATTGGGCCCAGTCTCAGACCTGCTTTTTGCCCAACCTTTTTATGGTTACATGACAATCAATATATCATGTGATTCCTAAGTGCACCTAAAGCATGAAAATACAAGCTAAAGGCCTTTCTCCTCCTCTCCTCTCCTTCCTTCTCCCTTTCTCCCCCCTTTCCCCTCATCTTTTCTCAAATTTCCTCTCCTCTCCTCCCCTATTCTCTTCTCCTCCTGACCTTTCCTGTCCAGTCATGTCCTCTTCTCCCTTTTCCTCTCCTCCAATCCTCGCTCTCAGTTTATCTCCTCTCATTTCCCGGGGTATCAGTCTCGCCTCAGCCTGATGTGTCATCTCTCCCTGTGCCGAGGAGCTGATCTCTCCCTTTAGACTCTGAGACTTGGATCATTTCTCTGTAGTCTTCTGGCTCTCTCTCACTGTACCCACCCCCCGCCCACAAAAAGACACAAATTGCAATCTATATAAGTTAACTAACTATATATCCAGCCATGAGAGATGGATGGAGAGAGGAAAAAGAAGAAAAAGATCAATGAGTAGGGGATCAATAGAAAAGCCCTTGATCCTTCACTCATTCCTCCCACTGGACATCACAGACACTCACAGAAAACCCTCCCACCCTCACTTGCTCTCACTTCTCATGTGCCTGAGCAAGCTTATGCCATTGTTTAAAATAGATGTTTAAAATGGATATTGGCTGAAATTTAGATTTAGATTTCATTATTCACCACTTGGTATTGCGATATTCTGTCTTCATTCGGTCAAATATACGATTCAAGTTTAAATGGTGGAGGATTGTTTGTGTGTTTTCCGGTGCAAAAGAGAAATTTGGTGAGGCATGGCGTTGTTGAAGTAGCCTGGTGAATTCTACTTCTTTCTATTGTCTGATGTGACATCTGGTGGTGTCTTGGATGTAATGCAGCCTTGTAATCTGATGTACACGTTTTCCCGCTTTTAGTGACCTAGTTGCACTGTGGCATTGTGGCTGCACTGTTTGTCTGTATTTATGTGCAATTTAGAATTTCCTCTCCAATTAATACAGATGTGTTATTTGGCCTACCTACAAAGCCTGTATACTAATATTGCATTATAGTAAACCATTCTCTTGACATTTTCATTTTATTGCACTGTAATAATTGCCTTTAGGAGAAACCTTCGAGTGTGTGTGTGTAGCCGATTAGAAAAAGTCAAGTAAATCAGTAGCTCCTAAAGACCCTAGGGGTCCTTGATGGAGTTCCAGGGGGTCCTCAGAAAAAAAATGTGGGATGGTTTAATTTCATATGGTACTCTATATGTTACTGCTACTCTGATAACAGTCAATAAGAGTGAAACCTATTATTGAAAGTTCAAATAAAAACCTTTGAAGTTTGAATAATAGGTTTCACTCTTATGCACTGTTATCTCTTCACCAACAATAGAACAGATACTGTCTAACAACAAAACTGTTCTCAGTATATGGTTGGTCCCTAGCCTAGTGTACATCTAATGGGGTGTCCCTAATATTATAAAGTTAAAACCCCTGGTCTAAATTATCACAGTGACCCTACGAAGCTCACACTAATGGCGGGATGATGCATCCCCGCCCACTAGGCTCATTAAGTCGCCTTTGCGTTTGCGCCATACCTGCGCACTATCGCAGATCTCTACAACACTGCTGTAGAGGCGTGCAGCGCATTACCGGAAATCACGATTGTAAGATCTGCGTTTTTATGCACGCACACAGGTTTGAGCTGTCTGATGGTAAACAGTATCAAATTTACACTGCAAAAGAGGTCGTTGGCTGCATTCTTTGGCTGTAGTTATGTGTGTGTGTTTTTTTTCTGTTCAACCAAAACGTTTTCTTGTGCTGAGGAAAGGATGACTCGCCCGAATGGACAAGTGGTAGTTAGAAGCTGCTAAACCACGAGGGCGAAGAAGACCAGCGCGCGAATATTTACTTAGTGCTCGAGCATCCGCAGACAAAGCAGACACTGAAAGCCGATGATCGGATCCAATTTCCTGTGAAGGGACCAGGTGCTTACACGGTGGTGTGGTGATGGTGACGATGATTGAGATGGCGAGCCATGGAGCGGCTTGTCACCTAGAGGAAGGGTAAGCTTTGTGCAATTATTATGACAAATAGAGGCACAACGAGCAAGGGACTTCTAGGTTTATAGCAATATTCTTGCCTATATACTATGGACAACAAATAATGGGCGTCCAGGCGTGCAGTGCCAAACCGCTTAAGTTAAATACAGGAAGCGTTATCTTTTGTTACTGTTGTTGTTGTTGTACTTTGAGTTAAACTGGTTTTGCATGTTGAGGAAAACAAACAAACAACCGCACAACAGAAACACCTGCCCCTTTAGTGCAGTTATCTTTTATATTGCACTACATGGAGCTAAAGAGAAAGGAAGAAGAGGCCCCACGATATCTTTGTTGCGCTGCATGCTGCTGTGTTGGTACACGGTGTTGCGTCATTGTCGCTAGTTTACTACACATCTGGCCTGTCGTTGTTTCCTGCAGCCTATTTGGACACTTTATTACAAATATGTAGCTGGTTGATAATGATAAAGGTTATCCCTTACGAAAAAAGCTGTAGTAACCCTATAATACGTTTTATGAGTGTAATATTACCGCAAAAGTATAGGCCCCTATAGGAATATATTGAAACCAGGAGGTAAAAATGACAGTACAATAAAGTCACTGTGAACTCACCATTGAGTACAACAGACACACTATGAGTCCCTATAGGAATATTATAGTTTTTCTTTAGGGATGATGTTGCAATCTAAATTATTTTATATAGCTTCCTGCTGTAAACAACAGAATCATTTCAGATCCTTTTCATGAGTAGTTAGTTAATACAATATTAATTATAGGTTGTGCTTTTGAGAAAACAAGAACCACAGGCAAGCACACCAAGCAGTGAAAGGTGATAGGGGTGAGTGTTACTAGCTGGAATGCTACTGTATTGTTGCCTGGATATCAGTGATGAGGGCTGGAAAAGTCCCTGAATGAACCAGACACCACTACACCCTACAGTAATACACAGTGGCATTAGTATTAAAGTCTACCATGTCCGTGTATGCTGAACTGTCTCTACTTTAGTAGTGTGATGAAAAGCCTCTATTTGAGCAACAGAGTAGTAGGAGTAGTAGTAACAGCTTACCAAAACATTTTTAATAAAGGCAGTCTATGACCCGCTATGAAGAGCACTGAAAGCAGTGAGTCTTAATATTAATCGGTGACTGTATCAAAGCGTTGTAGTTTTTTGCACTGTTGTGGAAAACAGCCTTGTTTTAAACTAAAGACTGCATGCCACCTGACAGTAGTTTCTCTACACTCACAGGCTTTCTCTGTTCATTGTGTTTATGTGAAGTTGTGGGAAACATCCAAACGATTTATCTTTCAGCCAGAAACAGACCGAGAGCCTTAGAGGAAATTTGGTTAGTGTTTTGAGGAAGAGAGAGACGAAAAAAAAGTGATATGAGAGAGAATTGAGACAGCGAGAGAAACTGCGAACTCATGCAAACAGTATATTTGTATATGCATGGTATGGCGTGTCAGAGGGATGGACTCAGGGAGGCATTGTTTGCTTAAGATAACAGTTACCATGGCAACTAATGAGCTACTGCTTTGTTGTGATGTCTGTCTGTCTCAGCCGGCAATGACCTTCAATAGTATAAACAGTGTTTCCATGTTTCAAAACAAGAGGAAACCGCTCTGGCTTATCATCATTATCAGAGGCCATATAACTGGCCAATATTTGATTTGTTTCCTTATCTCCACACACATAACTTTTCCGTTTGATCGTCCAGCTCTGTACTTTTACAATTGAGAGTGAAAGAGTAAAAAGAAGGGAAAAAAAAAGAAAAATCCCAAAACACAGGATGAGACGTGACCTACTTTTCCACGCGTGCTGGTGGTAAACTTGTTCTTCTGGTGCAGTTGGCTCTGTGACAGCACCCTCTGTATTCCCTCTGGCTCTAGACAGATCTCAGACCTGTTGCCACTTGTTGGAGCTCAGGTTGGTCGCCCCAGTCCTCTGCTCAGATACAACCTGCGGATGGACACATGGATTGTGTCCATTGATTGTTTATTATCATCACTTCCTTAGCTAAAAGGGCATGTGACAACAGATTCAGAGAGCTAAATAGTCTTCCATCATTATATCTAACATATCTACTTGCAGTATAATCGTAATGCAGTTATTATGCCAGAGGGCATTGATATTGATATGCAGTGACACCGAGCTAAGAAAGTAGCTCAGCAGGAAAGGGGTTGTTATAGTCTCTATGCTTGTAAGTGGTTTTGTTTCATAGCACGAGTATCCACCCAGTACCTTTCCACAGCTGGTTTCCTGTACCTCCATCAAACACTCTCCTGCAAGTGGGTCAGAGTGGCAACTGGGGGCAAGGTGAGGTTTCCTCACTGCAGGCTGGGATGGCGTTTCGGAATATGAGAACATGAGACTTCCTGTCTTTGTGCTTCCCACCGTATGTGTGGGTTCCTGTTGTGAAAGTGGAAGCGGTGTACTCCCATTGACACAGATGGGCCTGCAGCTGCACAATTTGACAAGTCCTTTCCCTTCTTTCCTCTAACCTGTTCCCAAAGATATCCTCACATCTCAGAAGGCCTTGCCTGATCCTTGGTGAAACCTATATAATTAAAATTATATAGTATTTCTAACGTATCTCTTTTACCCTACAGAGATGGAGATATCCCTGCCCCTGTCGAAAAAGGTAAACACTAACCCATTTTCTCTCCCTCTTTCCCTCCCTTTGTCGCTTGCTCTCTCTCCTTTCACTTTCTTCCAGAGGAAACCTATAGACACATGTTGATAAAATATGATGTAATTACACACAATCGTACTATGTCACTCCTCCACCACCTTTCAATATTTGTTTTCCGTGAAGTGTGCATCCCCAACTATCATTCATCACTACTTTCATTTTCTTTATTTTTTCTTCCTTCCTCTCTTACTGCTCTTTGTCTCTCTTGACTTCGCTACCCCGACACTTTCCCTATCATTTGCCTTAAAAGACAGAAGAAGAGTTATTCACACTCATACAAGCACTTGCATCCCTGGTTCTAGATGCCGCATTAGCTCATTCTTTTTCACTGTATATCCTAGGTCAGCCCTTCTTCTAGTTGCTTCTGGGTTTAGACCAGCAGATGGCAGCCAACACCCATTAAAAGATCTACAGTGTTGAAGATGTTGAGTGTGTGCTTGCGTACGTGTGTGTGCATTCTCCGCCTTGTTTGTCAGTCTGATGAAGGAAAGAGGCTGCACTGGAGTGGAGAGGGATGCCTCCTGGCTTGGATGAGGCAGCAGCAGGGAGAGAGATAGGCCATAGGAGGCATATGAGGACAAGGAGAGAGAAATGGGGGAGAGAGGTAAAGCAGACAGATGGAGAGAAGTGGAGGAGAGAGATTGATGAGGGAGGTGCTGAGAGTGGAGCAGAGATGGCCATGTCTGCTTGTTAGTCTGAGATAAAAGTCTGCAGCCCAGAGAGGATGGGCTCCATCCATTAGCCAGCCAGGCACTCAGCCAGATGGCCTGGTCCATGGACGCTGACTGCTGCTGGGCAGAAAGGGATAGCAGCTCCCCTGGATCCATCTGTATAAATGTGCCAGAATGTTAATGCCCGGCACTTACCAGAGGCTTCTTTACAGGGTGCCTCAGTTCAGATGCTGAGGAATGACGGATATATGGGGGGAGTAAAACCTATTGGTGTAAGCCAGTCACACTGAGGGTCTTTTTGATGACTAATATGGAAAAACGTGTTTACCGTTACACATAAACACACAGGTAAACTACTGTCATATACTGGGTGCAGTGTAGATGAGTCCAGATATTAGTGTGTAAGAAGTGGGCAGAGTTTCAGAGTGAATAGTGTCAGTGGAAAGTGTAATGCACAGATGAGTTCATCAGTAGAGAACATTGTTATGTGGTTTCACTTGAGGTTTTCTCTGCTCGCAAACAGACACAGCCGAAATATTTTCTATACGCATTCTATTCTCCCACCTTCACCACAATGTGCCATAATTCCGCAATATGTCGGGTTACAGTAAGTGGGTGAAGATAGATACAAGCTTTACAGATTAGCGTGTGACACTCTGAAAGCCACCAATGCACAAAGTCTCCCTGAGAGCTGCATTTGTTAGGGGACAAAGGGAAAAGATGGAAAGAGGAACTTATTTCGAGAGTTGACCCCTCAACACTAACCTCAAAACAATTACTCACTGGTTAACCTTGTGTTGTTGCAGGTAATCTGACTGAAAGCGACAGCAGTGGATCAGGTAAGCAGAAGTGTTGTAATATTCCCATAGGTCATTCGGTCATTCCCCACAACTCATTCGCAAACTTAAGACAGACACTTTTAGTCATCTGCAGGAAAGCTCAGCGCCTCTGACATTTAATTTGTTATTTTTGGTTTGTGTCCAAAATGAATTTTGTATTCAGCACACTACACCCGAATCCCTTCTGTTGTAACATTCAAACTTTGTGCGATCAATCCCTTTCACTCCCGAATACTTAGAAATTCAGTGGAAGGTTTTCAAATCTCTCATGCATCCCTCTAATATGGATTTATCTAACAGAGAACACCAGCACGTCCGCAGAGGAGAGCTCAGAGGAAGATGAAGGGGAAGATGAAGAGGAGGACGAGGATTCTGGTGAGCAGCACAGATCGTACCGCTCTCTCTCACTGCTTACCTCCACGTCTCTGTTTCTAACCCTCTCCTCTTTTGTCTTTCAGCAGAAGGCTATGATGAGAAGGATGGAGGACAGGGAGGTAAGAACTAACACCCCATAATCAATTTACTGTTGAGCTCTGAGTCTCAGAAACTCGAGGATTTCACAAGGTAAAGATTGCACAGTGTTAAACAATGTTTCACTTCATTTATCTGCGACTGAAAAACCTGATGTTGTGGATTGTGATAATGGTGAGTGAGAGACGATGCATGAAACAAAATGATGTCTGGACAAACTGAATACCTCATCTCGATCTTGCATTTACTGCATGTCTTATAGTGCAATGGAAACCAAGTACAAATGTTGATATCGGCCTTGTCAGACTGTGTGAGATGCAGCCCGTTCTGTTGTCATACAGTAGTAAGTATTTGCCAAGTATTTGCTCACACGTGAAAACTGTGATGGTAAAATCATAAGAAAAGGTGGCCAAAATGCTCAATCTGCCAGTTGCTCAGATGATTTCAGCCCCATTCATATGATAATGTTGGACTCTTTTTTTTTTTTTTACCCTCCAGAGCCAACCGCTGTACCTGAAGCGGAGGCTTTCAATGAGAACGGTATGACCGATCAAGCAGTCATCAAAAGATTAACAAGCAAGTCTTAACTGAGGTGTTGCAGCATTACCTGTGAACTGGAGATAGTGCCAGTTTTCTTCTAACCAACAACCTAACTGTTGTTATTCATCCTCACAGATATGATGCACTTCAAATTAAGCTGTGAAAAATGCAAAGCCATCCAGCCGGTGAGTTATGGAAGACCAGATATCCTGGATTTGCACAAACCAGATGACTTGGTGATTGTAAATGATGTGTTGGTTTGTTTGACAGAGCGATGGCAATGAGCTGGTTACCCCCAGGAAGATCTCTAAGGGACGCTTACAGTGAGTATCGACAGCTTGTCTCTGCAGCCACTCTCCATCTGTCTAGTCTCATTCATATTGACTCATTATGTATCATTGATTGTGTGTGTGTGTGTGTGTGTGTGTGTGTGTGTGTTAGGGTACAGCTGGAAGGAGAGGGTACATACGAGTGTTCGGTCACAGGCCTGGTGTTTGAAGCATCAGAGCGGGTTCTGGTGCGCTATTCAGTCCTGTCCTGGTCCAAGTTCGACATGTTCCTCCGGGACTCCTGGAAGTTTGCTGGACCCATCTTCAACGTGGACACAGTCGACAAGGATGCGTCTGTCCTCAAGTCCATCCAGTTCCCCCACTCCCTGTGCCTGGCTGGTGAGGACGTAGGCTAGCTCTGGGCTAGATCTGTATTTTCACAGTTCAGCTAAACGTCTTCCACGTTCAACATTGTATGACCGTTGAAAAGGTGAATTAAGATGGTGGCCTCCTGCGGTGACTTCCTGGCCCATACAGCAGTGCTGTGAACGCCAGGCATTTCTAACAGGTTTGAGATAACTGGACACTGCAGGGCTGGATGGGCAGACAAGTTGTCAGACTGGGAGGCTGTTATCTTTGTCCCCCCAAAATTGTCATGAATTAAAGAGTAAGAAAAAAAAATACCCACACACTAGAATGATGCTCCCTTAGTGTTTATTTGTAGCAATGTAAGCCTGACGAAGACCAACAGAGGTTGAAATGTTGCTACAAATAAACACTAAGGGAGCATCATTCTAGTACATTCATTT
The DNA here is from genome assembly GCA_034670405.1 of Hoplostethus atlanticus. NCBI lineage: Eukaryota > Metazoa > Chordata > Actinopteri > Trachichthyiformes > Trachichthyidae > Hoplostethus > Hoplostethus atlanticus. The sequence continues at coordinate 10,708,863 of JAXDDX010000003.1, read as the reverse complement.
GGTGATGATGAAATACTTTTAACTTTTATTCCAAAATGAGATATTCACCATTTAAAAAAATGTATGCCTACTCTTATCTGATGTAAGAGTAGTAAAGTAAAGCACATTTATGGATTATTAATAAAGGAATCATTGTAAGGCCTTTGCTCACAAAATAGTTTTTATTACAAATAGAATGAGATATTTTTTATTGACTGAGGAATTAAGTAGCAACATTTTCTCAAAATGGATATACAGTTTAAACCTGTTCCATCCTATCCCATCAAACCTTCCCTTCTGCTTCCCCCACATGCTCCCACAGACCCAGATAATGAGATGACACTCAGTGTCCTTCACATCAAGGACAACCGTTCAATCATTGAGCCAACAGTGGACCACTCGGGCAGCCATGTTAAGTGGCGCGTGTCCTCTCTGTCGCCTGTTGGTCCCATCGTCCAGGCCAGCCAGCCTGTGGAACGCCATGGGGTGGTCCTGGTCTACAAGGAGCTGGGAAACAACAACAACAACAACAACAACAGCTTCCACATCTATCTGGCCACCAACAACGCCTCTGACATCAAGGTTTGGTTACCATGCAAAATAATACTGCTTTGTCATTTGTTTTTTGTCTTGAGACCAAAATGTCTGGTGGTGGTGGAGGAGGAGGGTAAAGACTTAAAATCTTACTTACTGCACCTTTAAACAGTGGCCTTGATGGAAGAGAAAATAATGGCAAGTATTACTGATGCCATTGGTGTGTGTATTACTATTAGTGTAACACGTGTGTGTGATACATGTAATACACATGTGATAATATGTTCCGTCTTCCTGTCACACTGTAAGGTAGAAGTCACTCAGGAAGTGTGTGTGTGTGTGTGTGCGTGTGCGTGTGCACACATGTAGTTATGTTTCTGTGCCTCTGGGAGGAGGCAGCGGATGATAATCATACTACATACTACAAACCACAATAATAATCACACATCACTTCCTCAAATGCAGCGTTTTGTGTTTTTTTTCCCGCATCTGGTGGGTGTAATCTTAGTCATGATATCTGGTAAGCAGAGTGGTCAGAGTGTGTGTGTGAACCAGCCTCCACTGATCTCACCAGGGAAGAGCTCTGGCCAACGTCTGCGCAATGGAAAATGTGTTTATATTGAGTATTAATAACCTTTCAGTCTACCACCTCAGTGGCTGCAAGGAACTGACTCAATTTCCTGTTTTTTTGTCCTCCTGTTCTTTTGTGTGTATTAGGATGTAGGCAAGCAGGTGCGTAGCTCTAAGAAGCGTTACATGAAGATAGAGAAGCCTCCTACCTGTAAGCTGGATGAGAGGACGTACCGTCTCATGAGCGAGCCAGAAGGGGAGATCAATCCTGAGGTGTGTGTTTGTGTGCATGCATGTGTATATTGCAACTTCATATATTGTGTAACATAAAGGTGTATATTGTGATTGCATTATTTTGTAGCTTGCATTTGTGTATTTTTGTATTCCACAAGTAAACTATTAATATTTCTGTGTCTCTGTGCAGGATTTGCCATTTACCCTTGCAGTAACTAAGCTGAAAGGCTACTTTGAAGCATTCTTTGATCAACCTCCTCCCTTCAAATTGTCTCTTATAGAGACTGACTCAGACCAGACTGTATGGTCTGCTACCATTAGAGAAGGTACACATGTACACAATTTCCTGGCTTTTTGATTGCCTGGGTGTTTTTTTGTATTTGAGCTTGTGTGCATCTGCTTGTGATTGGGAGTGCACTATAGTGTGATGATGCTTACCTTTTACCTCCCCTCAGGTGACTGTGTGGACAACACAGTAGAAAAAACAGTGAAAAGGACACAGAGTAAGCTTATTGTTTCTCTTGTAGTGTTTTGTTTTTCACACCACAGCAGGCTTTTCACCATGGCAGTGCTATGGGTTGGTTGACACACACTTCCATCTCTCTCATAGGCAGAAAGAGGAGCAGAAGTGTATCCGAGGAAGAAGCGACCAATAAAAGACTTCGGCTAGACGTGTCAGGTGACCTTCCACATCTTTATTAATGACATAAACAGTTTGGATGTGGCGGTAATATTCTTAAAGGAAGATCATCAAGTCCTCTAAGCTCTTCAATTTGTAGGCTTCATTAAATGCCACTCTGTGGCTTGATTACAACTTTGTTTTGTTCCATTCAAATTGAACAGAAAATAGCCCACAGCTAAACTTGGCACCATTTCTAGATTTTTCCCTCTGTCAAGAAATTGTAGAAATTAACTTAACTACCTGTGTGTTTTGTGTGTCTTTTCCAGACATCTCAGAGAAGCAGCTCCTGCTTTTGGCCAGAAAGCTGGGGACGGAGTGGAAGCAGGTGGCCATCCATCTAGATCTGAGCTCTAGGGACCTGGATAACATCCAGGCAGCAGAGAAGGACGTGACCATGCAGAAGCATAAGATGCTTGTGGAGTGGAAGAAAAAAAGGCTGCCGGGAGAGGCCACCGTGTTCAAACTGCAGACGAGTTTGAAGGATCTGGAGGACCTGCCGAACGAGTTCCATCAGACACTGATGGGTAACACACTACAGCCATCCATAGATATAAATACGATCTTATACATGATAATAATCATCCATAAACACACACATACATAGAGGCTCAAAGACGTCATTGTTTCTTGTCTCTGTTGTCTCTATCCCCAGACATGAAGGGGCTAAATGAATGGGTTTGACCTTCGTTGTCCGCTGGATGTCTGTTGCTCCATCATCAAAAAGGGAAGACTCAGGAACACAGCATGGCAGGGTTGACTACTGGTCCTGAAACACTGAATCTCAGCGTGTGAAATGTTTGCTGATGGCTGGACATGGGCAGGCCCTAGCATCAGGTCTTTCTTCTGAGCCAAGACAACTTGGCTTTATATTTTTATATTGAGTCATGGCTTTTAGCAGCCCTGCATTTCATGACAGGTCCACTGTCTTAACCTTGAATGGGCATTTTTCATATTATGTTCAGAAGTGGTCCCTTAGTCCTGTAATGAATGCAGGATCACAAAGCTGTACTTAAGGTACCTCTAGGTACCAGAAGTGGATACTAAGCATTATCAGAGCAGAAATGGCCAACGTGTAGAGGTCATTGGGATGTTTGGTAGCTAATATGTAGCTGGTTCTTGATGTACATGTAGGTGCTGCAGTGTTGAAACTGCAAAAAGGGGGAAAAATCCCAACTGTCTTCTCAACCTGTGTACTTTGTTTCATTTTGATCTATTATTCTAGTGGGACTTTCTGTAAACTATTGGGCATTACCGCCTACTTGCATGTGATGGACCAAAGGATAATGGATTGGATATTTTGGATATGTCTCATACATGTCTTTTGTACATTTGTACATACCTTTGTTTTCTACTATGTACATATAATTTTTTTTACTCCTTTTTTTTTTTAAACCTATGATTGCTTTTGTAATGTATGTATTGTTTGTTTATATGGATTACTTGGCAGCACTCTACCTGTAGAACTGGTTGGAGATATCTTTGTTAAACTTGAATTATGAATCCATTCCTTGATTGGAAGATTGGGAAGCACAATTGGTGTTCGTAAACTAAGACTGACTCATTTTCCAAAAACGTATACACTGCTCAAATGAGGAATCATGCACATTGAAATTCAGGACTGAATTGAAATAAATATCCTTCAGGGGCAGGTAGTACCTGGCAATATTTACATTTCTTTGAAGAGTGCTCACTTTTTGCTATAGAGGTTTGAACAACCAGGTCTTAAAAACTGCATGTGGGTAAAGAAAACACTTGCTCCACTTAGGTTTTCTTGGCATATCTGTCATTTATATAGTAATCTAGAAAGGGCTACTTAGAGTCTCCAAATACCCTTTGCAAGGTTTCACACTGCTACCAGACATCGCAACACTAGGTGGGATTAGCTGCAGAAACATGGGGACATCTGAACTGTTCAGTGGTCTAGGGTGTTCCATGCCAGTAGAAAACTTAAATGCAATAATGTTTACATTTAGAGAAGAGGACGTTTTCCCTAAACAATTCACCACACACATTCCAATCCATCCTTGCTGCACTTGATATATTAGCCATGAGGTTTGAGTCCCTCCAAGGACTCTGGGTATAAAGGTAAAGCAGCAAAGACTGAATAAAACAACTTTTTTTTCTTCAAGAAAGATCTCATTGTCTTTATTTACTTATTTTCTTTTACAGTACATTTTCTGATCTCATCCATAATTACATTGGTATTCATTTAAATTTAGAATCACCTCTACCTCAACACTAAATAAATAGTATAAATATAAATATATATAAATACTCAAATAAATATTCAATAAATAACATCACAGGTCATCAAATAAATATATGGAATAAATAGATCTCAAACACCAAATAAATACATACATTTCCCCCAAATATTGGAATACATTCATACATAGATGTTTATATTGGCCAACATGGCCCCCACTGATAATAACATGTATATGACCCATTCAGCTCTCCCTGAGCCAGGAGGCTGGAGTCTAGCCAGCTAGCTTATGGCTGAGCCAACATATCCATGCCCGGTGTAGAGCCCTACTTGGTTAAAAGTTGCAAATTATGGTAGTGAATGAATGATGGTGATAGCTTGTCTAGTTGTGGTGATGATTAAAAATGAATCATGAACAGTGATGATGATTATGTTGAACACGATGGTGATGATGATGGCTCCTTACTGCCTGTGGTCTCCTGAGGAGATGTAGCTCATAGCTCTGTTGACGGTGATGGCCCGAATATAGAAACCCTTCATCATCTGATACATTTTCTGCCTGTTTGCAAAGGTGTTGTCTTCCCACATCTGGGAGGTGCAACAGGAAAGGACACAACATGGATAGAAATGGATGAGCTAATGAAGACCTGATCATCTGATCAACACATGCTATTGGCAAGCAATATCGCCAATTGACAAGGATTCTACATTAGATAGCTGCACTTATTTTTTACTATTTTATTCTTGTTTGCTAACTTACAAACTGAGTGATAAGGAGTAAATAGGGAACGAACAAAAACAAGGAATAGAAAAAAATACCTTTGAGGAACCTTTCTCTTCAGTTGGCACCAGGGAACAGTTCTGTGTAAACCAAGAAAGATTTAGTGAGGCAACTTGAAAATGTTATTTCCCAGGAGATTCTCTCTCACTGTTTCTGTCTTTGATTTTGTCTCTTCTCACCCTTCCCACACAGGCACACACACACATTAACATACCTTCAGCAGACTCTGTATAATTTCCAGTGTTGGTTTAAGTAGTGCCGTTTTTTCCTCAACACTTAGTCGTGTGGGTACTCCGAGGTAGGACTGAAGAACAGCGCCATAGTGTGCCAGATCTTTCATGATGTTCCCCAGGCATTCACTCTGGAGAGAAACAAGAGAGATGTGCTGTCAATCATCTGTCTGTAACAAAACAACTTTGCAATTGCCAATAGAGTGAGTGAATCAATGAGTGTGTAGTGTAAAATATTACATTACATTACATTTAGCAGACGCTTTTATCCAAAGCGACTTACAATAAGTGCATTCAACATAGGTAGGCAAGAAAACTACTAGTCACCAGAAATCGTAAGTGCATTTCCTTCCTAAACAAGCAACTAAGAGCATAACTAGTGTTAAGGTAAGAGTGCAATAAGTTAGCAACCTACTATATCTTAAACAAATGAGACAAATAAGAGAATCAAATAAGCAAGAGCTAAGACAAATAAGTGTATCAAATGAACAAGAGCCAATAAACAAGAGCTCAGACACAAATATCAAATATCCTAGTTAAACCTTACAGAATAGCAGATCAACAAAAAATGTTAAGAAAAACTTTTTTAGTTCAGTAAAATAGACACTGGTAGCATAATCTATGATGTAATCTATGTTTTATGTCTGATAAGTCTAAAGAGCATTTATGAAGGGAATTTTTAACAAAAGCTTACCTCGCTGAAGGATGAATTCTTCTGCATTGTGCAACTTGAATTCTAAAGGGTAAAAACAAAACATTTTACGTTGACGGACCAAAGATGAATTTACCTACAAATTTGGGAAACGATTCTGATAAAAGATTAAAGCTTGAACACCGAGCTTCAGTCTCGGTGCTTGTAATTTGACCATTCGTACTTTATATTAAGAACATCAAAAAGTATAACCTGTGTCAGCATGGGTGCGCAGGCCAGCACGGTCTCATCTGAATTAGTCATCACATCACAATCAGAACACCTGACGGCATGAAACAGGTCCTCCTGCAATATAAAGTAACAGTAAGAATGTATTACAAAAGCAGAAATTGTGTATGTGTGGTGGATAGATAAATATATAAAATAGATTAGATAGATAGAGATTAGTATGTTATATCCAGATTGTACTCACATTGTCCAGGAGCTCTCTAATATTTTGCAGGAGTTCCTTGGAGAGCGATGAGCATTGTGCGCACTTGTCTGCGCCTAGACTGAGCGGAGCGCGCACCGGGCTTCCCATGGATGTGCGCCAGTACACGGCGAGCAGCAGCGCACAGCTCAGGTCTGCATGACAGGAGAATAATAACAATCAATACATACTTCTTCTAAAGTCGCATTACAGAACACAATATAACCATAGGCTACGGGTTATTTCTGATGACATTTTGACTGAGTCTGTGTCATTCGGCCCAGTATTGACTTACACCAATGAAAGTTTGCCATCATTCAGATAAGACAGAGATCTCTGATTGAGCCAGTAAATCAGTTGCAGTGTCTTACTGTCTTCTCGTGGTGAGATTTATAGTATAGCATCCAGTGGGGGATTCCCTCACCAGTGAGTGTGAACGAAAAGAAAACTAAAGCGTCACTGTAATTTCTGCTCTGCAGCGAGAGTCTTTCACCACATGTGGATTGAATGGTCGAACTGGAAAAAAAAAAAAAAAAGGGAAGTTGTTTCATGTTTTGAGAGAAAGACGAGAACTTAAAAATGATGTAATTGCGAAACTATGTCAGACGCATTAACTTTTTGCGGATAATTGCATTTGCTTAATACCGGTTTAATGAAAGTTCAGGGAATTGGCGGCGGTGTAACGCAATACTGGAGGTAATTAGATGTTTAGGCTATTTGTCTAATTGGAGTAAATAAAGTATACAACGTATACAAATATCACCTATGATTAGAATAATCACCCTCACAGTCTCTAATGGGGATACTTTCTAGTGAATTAATTTATAGTGGCATAAAACTATAAACTATTTTGCTGCATGTTCCTTTTCTTTTTTATTAAGACAGTGGGAAGGCAGAAAGAAGAAAGAAAGCAATGGTAGGGATTGATCCCAGGATACGCAAATGCCCCAGAGCTGAAGATTTAACCACTTGAGTGTCTCTGGACACACTCTCGTCCCTTTTCTTGGTTGAGGTGAACAAATTGCATTAGAGATAAAATGTTTCACAGTATAATCCCGTGTCAGGGAGAAGGTATGCCATGTAGTGCAGACATGTGCTCATGCATGAACTGTAGGATCCGTAAATTAAATCAAAAATAGATGGAATAAAAAAAAAAATGGAATAATAATCAAGACATACAACATGAATTCACCTCCACTTCACCGTCTCTCTGTTCAGGACATTTCACTTCTGAAGCTTCTGAAAGAAGTGTCCTCACTCCCTGGTACTGTAGCGGTGAGTGAGGGCTCGGCGGGAACAGAACCAGCAGAATATGGAAACATACAATGAGTCTGAAAAATAAGTGTTCTGACATAACTGAGCCACCCAGGTACTTCTTCCCAGAAGAGTTTGCTTATTGAATATTTCTTGAAAAAAATAACACGGCACTCATCACAAAACCTTTCAGTCATATATGACTAGAATCAATATTGCGGTGAGATCATTTCTCTACATGTTGAGCTTCTATGAACCACAATCACCAAATGACCATTCATTGTGTATTTACCAATAATGGTACTTTACTCATTAGTGAAGGGGCCCCCCCATGTTGTCATGTTTCATAGTAACAGGAGAGTTACTAATGCTCATTTTAAAAGGGGGGGCCCTAATTAATTTGGAGTTCCCATTGGAGCCATACCAACCTCTGAGAGAGGGAGAGACACAGAGCTGTGCTGAGGCAATTTAGTGAGATGAGTCATTTAGTGAAAATGTGAATAATGTTTCACATTCTGCTTGCTGCTGACTGCAGATCAGTGACTATAGATTCATGAGTTCATCAGAAAGTGAGTTCATCAGAAAGAGGAAGTTCATTTTAAGGGTGAACCATTTTTGCACGATATCAAGAGCGTGGACATATTGCACAACAAACCAAACATTATATGAAACAAAGTTTATTCTTTATTTTACATATCTGTACATAAACATTTCTTCCCTCAAATAAAGTTTCTGAATACAATAGGATGAAAACGATATTAACACACTTATTCATTTAAAATGACTTGTGTCAGAAAATCAACATTCACAAAATGTTGAAGAGCAATTAGAGTGAACGTATTACCAAAAGCTACGACTCCACTACAAGGCAGGCATGTTTCCTTTACACTCTTTTAGCACCTTCAAATAAACATTTCTCAGTTGAAAACTACCATTTGTGCAGAATAAAAAGAGGTTGACTTTGAAATACTTTAAAATTACCGTCCAACTTAAAATGGTCTGAAGAAGTTAGTTTTTCATAGTTTTTTATACAACGTTGTTTCTTTTTTTCTCATGACTGACTTTCTACTAAATTTTTCACTATTATTTTATTTTTTTCCCCACAATTTTTGTATCTGACAGTTATAATTTAGTGGCGAATGTAGAAAGTTAAAAAGAACCAATAGCGAAGCAAGGCCGATCACTGCACAGGAAGCTGGGGACAGTATCCATGACAACACACAATCAGTTTCCTCTTCTCCGTCCTTAGCGCTGGGATAAACCACAGAAGCAAATGAAAGGGGTGGCCTTCTTCTGTGCTGCTGCCACCACTGGAACCAGTGGGTTGGACAGGAAGGTAGACATGGGGAAAGGGGGAAGCAGCAAGGAGCGAAAAACATGGGAAGGGGGGGGGGGGGGGGGCAGGATTTGGATGGACGTGGGGCAGAGGTGGAGTGGTGGGGGCAAAAGTCTGGTTTGGACAAGGGTGGAACAGGGGCTTAGTTTGGCTTGGGCTGGGGTGGAGCAGGGGCAGGCCATCTCATTTGGATGGGGTCTTCTCAGCCATGTGTTTCTGCTGGCTCTCAGCATGCCTGAGAAAGAGAGACAACAGGCAGTAAGACTGGAGTGACAGATGTACAGTTGCTTAAAGAAAGGGGCTCTTTCTTTGATGTGGGAAAGGCCTGGGAAAAGTACACCGGCTAAGTGAAAGAAAAATGGTGAAACCAGTGAGCATGGGGGAGAGTAGGTTTCACAAGTTCCCTGGGAAGTCCTTCCTTACCTGGTGAGGTCCTCTATGTCAACCAGCATGGCATCCTGCTCCATGTGTAGTTCATCCCGGATCAGCAGCAGCTGTACTAGCTCCTCATTCAGACCTGGAGGCGAGAGGACAGGGAAAGAATACTGTCAGGCTAGAGGACATCACTACGCTTGTAGTGTGAAAATAATCTGGAAACTAGCGAAAACCCGCGGGGGCGGTTACTGTAAGTCATTTAGCAACATCATAAATACATGTTAACACTCTACACCCCATAACATGCATTTTATTGTGACCCCCACCGACGGATGGACGTTACTATAGTCAAAGTCAATATAACAGCCCAATATATTGTTATAAAATGACCACATGCTGCCATTTCTAAAATTCATTTTTGCACGATTAAAATGGGAAAACACCTGACATTTTTGTTTTCACGTCATGCATGTAGGAGTAAATACTGTCAGTGGTATTGTTGTGTTGTATTTTCAGAAGTTCCAACTACGGTCCTATGCCAAAGAATGCCAAAGAATGCTAAAAAATTGGGGAAAGTTTGTTTTGCAGATAAAAACTAGGTGATGATTTTGGAGTCATGGGGATTTTGGAACCTTTTTTATGTAGAACTAAATGAAATTATTCACACCCCAGTACCAGGATCAACGGTCCTCAAGGTACGGTGACAGTAAGAGCTCTGGGGAAGCAGTTCACTGGTGCAGTTCTGTGAAGTGACTTTCACACCTAAAAGTACTTTCACATCCACTGCATAGGGTAGGGGTCAGCATCGAGTATGTGTTTTCCCCCTTTTTCTCTATTGCTCATTTCTGCGAGTAAAAGAAGAGGTCAGTGACTGTGTGTGTGTGTGTGTGTGTGTGTGTTCAACTCACTCTCAATCTGGGAGTGCAGGTCGTTGACTATGACCTGGAGCTGTCCCAGGGTCATATCTCTCAGGTCTGTTTGCTTCAGGCTTCTCTTCATTAGACACTCGCTGATGTGAGGCATGTGGGGAAGCTGCCAATGAACACACAGGGACACAATTACTTACAAATACAATGATAGACTGTTTCATGCAATAAACAGCTGATGAACTCTGTTAGTGTGACGTTTAAACTTGTTTTTTATATAGAGCTCTTAAAACTGTGACATTGTAAATATTGTGTTGGTTTATTGTAAATAGTGTGAACCTGTTATTTTGCACATTTCTGCTGAGCATTGCCACTTTACATTTCACTGCACACCTCGTGTGTGTATGTGACAAATAAAACTTCTTGAATCTTGAATCTTGAATCTTGAATCCAGCAGGGGCCAATATTGTCACTCCTCGCCCACTGTGAGCATTTCCGGTACTGGTCTCCTTCACAGAAACTTTTCAATGAACACGTTCTAAGACGGTGAAACCACGGGAGGTTTGCTCTTTTGGCAACTTAGACATGTGAGTTCAGAGTGTGAGTCCACCGCTGAAGAGCACCTGTTTGTTTCCGACAAGCAAATACAGTTCCAAGCTTCTAATTTGTCAGTATTTTCTTTTAATACTCTCGGCTTTGTTTCGTTTTGTTTTGTGATCCTCCTACATACATTTCAAAGTTTTCCAACCTGAATTTACTTTGTGTGTGCGTATGTGTACGTGTGTGTGTGTGTGTGTGTGTGTGTGTGTGCATCTAATAGCTGCTCCGTAGTCTGATGTCAACCCCAGTGTGTAGCCACCCGTAGCAAAACACAAAGCTTTATGGGCTTTTTTTCAGGCTCGCATGGGCAGAGAATGTGCTTTGATTTTCCCTCCTCCACCCCTCCCGCACGGAAATCCGGCCAGTCTTCATTCTTTCGGTTACCTTCTAACCCCCGCTTTCTGTCTCTCTTCCATGTAATATCTTGACAAACTGTCTACATGTGCCACTGTATGTGTTTGTGTGTGTGTGTGTGTGTGTGTGTGTGTGTGTGTGTGTGTGTGTGCCTGGCTGGCTCTTCTTGCTAATTTCTCACCCCTATTTCACTTTCACATTGGCACTGATGCAACTGTGATAAAGGCTACAGGATTCCATTCTGTCGTGTGTCACAGTTTCACTGTCACAGTGTGGGAAGCCACTGCTGTGACAGAGAGAGAGAGAGAGATGTGACGGGGTGGTAAGCTCGACTCAAAAGGCTAGTCTCTCCTGACTGCTGTGAGTTTCTGTGGCACCACCGGCCGGGTTACAAAACAAAATACCCTCCAAGCGTGCAGTACCAGTATTGTCTAATGACTCAAGATATAATTAGAAAGAGGAAGAACACACTCTGAATAAAGACATTGTAGTCATGAATCTACACACACACACAGACACTTCCCCCTCTTGTTTCTGAGAGCACACAGGCTTACACTGCTGGCCAAATTCAAATTCAAAACAAGTAGGACAGTTCCATTTTCTTGCAACTGAACTGAACTGAACTAACTGACAGCGCTATAATGGCAGATTGATTGTTGAAGGAGGGAATAAAGCACAAGTAACTCGTGCAGTTCAGTGCATCTATGGTGTTCTGGACAGTGTAGGCTGCTCTAGTCCGTAATGCAATCTTCATCCTGGCCTTGCGTTCCTTCCTGGTGTGACAGTGATGTCTTCTGACTGCTGAGCGCCGCTACATCCCTAAACACCTCAAGTCAATGCTTTCCGGCATATGAATTATAGATAGGCGCCGGGCCGAGCCGCCCCTCTCTGCCCTGAATAAGTAAAAGTGCTCTGCCTGCCAGCCCAGGTGGAGACATGGTGTGTAGAAGTCTGTGTGTGTGCTGCTGAAGGGGCAGTGAGGCAGATAAAAATGGATAAAATAATGATGAACATGTTGTGACCGTCTTCCTCCCTCCGAATGGGGGCAGAGGAAGAGAGGGAAGACTCGTGTGGCAACATCCATAGGACTTGTTAAGCCCTCATCTTCTGTTTGTTCCTGGTTTTGCCATTTCAACAGGCCCCAGACACAGTCACAGAGTACTGAATGACAACCCACCCAACACTAACACTGATTTACTGTGTCCTCCTGACCATGAGTCTGAGACCATGAGACATTCTCCAGAGCTTAAAGGTGCAATAAGTAGGATTTTTACTGCCCCCTGGCACGAAATGACCATAATATATCTGAAGGGGTTTGATAGGGTTATCGATCAATACCAACGACTCAACGATTACGCTGCCAGCTGCTGAGATTTCTGGCTTTCAAAAGTCACTTCCTGGTCCATACTTGACAAGCTCTGTGCCCATTGGATGTCCCCCCTTCACCCCACCTTCAGATGGGGGACGGTGCTACGAGCGAGCACCCAGAGTTGCAAAGCGTTTTGTTCTCAAGCAGAGCAGTATTATTATTACTATTGTGATTTTGTGACTTGTGACATCTTGTGACAGGCCAAAATAAAATAAGCTGTGTCAGAGACCTGGCAATTCCTTGGTTGCTGATAGAGGTCGATAAAATCATAGATTACAAATCCTGATCAATCAATTACCAATTCTTTTTTGTTGTATTTGAAAGCAACCGTAGCCGCCCACATGTAGAAAAAGCTCCTGTTGAACTGTTGAAAATGCACTGGTAAAAATCTAAACACATAGGAGTCATTTAGCCAAGGCTTCCTCATTTTCTGAGGAGGACTTCATGGACACCATCAATCTGACAGCAGCAACAGCAGCAGCAGAAGTCTGGTACTTACCAGGTCAGCCACAGGGGACTTCTTGCGATTCTGTTTCTCCACCTCCACCTGCATCTTGGCCATGGGCTTGGCCATAGCCAGGGCCAACTTGGCCTCCGCCTGCAGCTTCTTCTGTCGACTCAAGAAGTCCATGTCCTCCAGAGACTCCGAGTCGTCCTCTGTGGTGTCCCTGTCCGAGTAGGACGAACTCTGCTTGGACTGCAGGGAGGTGGTGGTGGTGGGATGGAGGGAGAAAGAACAAGTGAGCAGGACAGGAAATGGGGGAGAAAATAGAGGAGAAAAGAAGGAATAGTTGAGGAAGGTGGAAGGGGCAATAGCAGAGGTAAAGGGGCATGGAAGGAGGGAAGGATACGATTAATGTCAAAGCATTCTTGATATTTTGGTGTGTAGATTTTATTTATTGACCGGAATGTCATAGACTGGGACCTCTCTCTCTCTCTCTCTCTCTCTCTCTCTCTCTCTCTCTCTCTCTCTCTCTCTCTCTCTCTCTCTCTCTCTCTCTCTCCTCTCTCTCTCTCTCTCCCCTGGCTTTGTTTTGTCTCAGGCTGACAGGGGGTTAATGCAGCCAGTCATCCGTAGCCATAGCAAGTGGATTCCAATTCACCTCTCATTTGCTGCCGGTGGTTTGGTTAACAAGCCAGAAAACGTGAACAAAGAGATTCATACACCCACTAACTGACAGCTATCGCTCTGATGTGTATCTCCCCCTTCCTCCCCCTTCCTCTCGCTTTCTCTCTTGTCCTCCCTCTATCACGATCGTGATCACACACACATCCCGCCACTTACACTGTGAATCACAGATTGATATTCTGTGAATCCTGCATATGATATCATGTGAAATTCAATGACTTGAGTTTAGTTTCTTTCCTTCCTGCACACTTGGAGAAATACTACGACTATGTGTGTGTGTGTGTGTGTGTGTGTGCATCAGTAGTGTATACCATGGGAGACAGAGGCGTGTCCAGACTGGTCTCTGTCTTGCTGTCGTCTGCATCACTGTCCTTGTCGCTGCCACTGTCGTTGACAAAACAGATCTGCAGGTTCATCCCGCTCTGCAGCCTGGGGAGATGGTGAGAGAGAGACAGAGAGAGAGAGAGAGAGAGAGAGAGAGACAAGTTAGTCCATCGTAAATGCCGCTAGAGTCTCCGTCATAAACAACGCTACTGCACAACTGACCTGAGAAGAGTTCAACAGAGCTGGCGTATAGTACGTGTGTGTGTGTGTATGTACTGCACACATACTATAAAGTGTTAAAGAGAGGCCAAAGCAAAGCGGAAATAACACACGGACACATCTACTGTTCCCCCCTCACCTCTAGCTCTCTCCAGAGAATAGTGCTGGCCTAGGAAAAATTTAATCAGGGCTTGTGTTTCTAATCATCTCCCCTCCTGTCTTCAATATGGATCGATCCAGGTGGATGCATCTGGTAGGTCTGATCCAATCTGGCCTGGGATTTGGGGGGGGTGGGGGGGGGTTTGAGCCTCAGAGAAGCTGAATCCTGCTAGATGTGGATCTAACCCACTGTGGATCAATAATCTGCTTATGCAGTAATTACGAAGAGAGGTGATCGATTACACAGCATAGATCCAATCAGTCTCGATTGAATCAAACCTGAGTGGTCGATTTTTTTCCCCCAACTAGTAACTTTTAGTGTGAGGGAGCTGCTTAAGTGTTCACTAACTTTTCTTAACACGGAGCAGACATACACCTCGCCACATGACAATTTCCCAATAATGATCAATGTGGAATTTAACAGTCATCAAACTGTTGCTAAATATAAGTCCACATGATTCAGATCACAAGAATTAACTGGAATGTTTTCACAACAACTAGTTCCAGTAAGGTACAGTGTAGGAGGGTGGTGGGTTATGTGTGTGTGTGTGTCTTTTGGGAAGTGACAGCCACATAAGTTGGTTATGTAGCTTAACCCATCACCCTGCACAAATCCTCTCTGTGCCTTCCTGTCAGCCTCTCTTCCTCTCTGTCTGTCTGATGTGATGTTCCTCTTCACAGGTCCCCATTACAGCAGAAGCAGGTAACAAAGCAGCAGCAGACATAAGCAGAGTACTATGAGCTGTACCTATGGATGTTGAGTGTTATATCCTTTCATCTCTATCTTAGTATTTGTGCACAGATAATATTGATTTTATTTTGAGTTCAAATGACTGCTGTCATCCTGTGTAGGAAAAGTTTTAACAACAACAGTAAAAAACAGAACTGTGTGTTGCTGTGTGTCTGTGTAGTCAGGAAGTGGTCATGTAGTTCAGGCTATGGGTCTTACCGTGAGGACAGGCTGGGCTTGCCACTCTTGCTGCAGCTGGTATAGATGCCTGGCCCATCGTCGAAGAAACTGCCCAGGGCCAGCTTCTGCCTAATGGACTCCCTCTCATTCTTTTGGGCCTGCACACACAAACAGGAGACAAACCAGTTAAGGTTGCGTTTTCTATTATCTCGTTGACGTGCTTTCTCTGTTCCATAGTTTTTGCGTGTGACGCTGTATTGATCCCTAAAAGAGAAATTTCTCTTTTTGCACAGGGTCAGCTACAGGACAACTCCCTTCGAGCTGGTAGGGATTCAGTGTCTTGCTCAAAGATGCTGCAGTAAAGTGGATGCTTGCTGTCACAGGGACTTCATTTTTTTCCCTGACACGTAATGTACTTGATAGGTGACAGACATGTACAACTGCAGGTGATTTTTTTTTAGGTGCTGCTGTGTGGCATAGCAGCGCCTAAAAAAAATCACCTGCAGTTCACCTGCAGTATGTGCAAGTACAAGCATTGTTCCCCGACACTCCTAATCACGGGACAAAGTTTATAAATAGCAGCAGACAGCAGTAAGAGGTTCGGTGTCATCATCACGAGCTCTAACACAAAGTGTGGAGTCAGCTGATGAACCGAAAGTGTGAAAGATTTAAGTAGGAAGCCCTGCGTGTTGACAATGCCAACATTCACCAGCAGGTGGTGCTGCTGTTTCAGAGAACAACCGGAGAGAACGCCAGTACCTCTCAAACAGACACACACACACACAGACACAGACACACACACACACACACACAGAGAGAGAGAGAGTACAGGCCTATAGGCTTTATATGTAGGCTAGTATCTTTCTGGTAAAGACCTGTTTCAGACGTGCCGTTTCACTACTCCGGTGCTGCAGCTCTCACTTGGCCTGTTCCCAATCCAGAATTCCTAACTCAGCGCTACTCCGGCCTTGGCAGCGCTTCACACGCGCTCAAACACACTCATCCCAACAGGATGCCTCGTCTGGCCTGATAGCTGGTAAACATCCCACTGAGGTGCACACAACTAATGAGCGACACACACACACACACACACACACACATTTTTCTCATCAAAAGGGAAGAGTTTAATTG